>OX377201.1:4565850-4592833 GCA_947396885.1 Heligmosomoides polygyrus polygyrus | reverse complement strand
TATACCAGGCGTCTGGATTCATAGTCAGCTATTGGCTGTAGCGTTCATTTAGAATTGAGGTTCTTCATTCGAGCTTGCCCTGGCCGACAACGTAAGCAGTCGACTCATTTGAACTTGGTGAAATGGCACACATTTAGAGGCTAACATTAGTATATTCTGTAAAGATCTCTTCTCATTTTAGTCAGAGCACGTTGGAGATAGTAAGAAGCGCTTATCATAAGAATGCTTATAAAAATATTGAGAAAAACAAAATCTGCGTGATTTAGATATCCGCTATACACAAAAATAATTTTTGTTAAGTATGGACTTATAACGAGCTCAGAAATGAAGCCGTATGAAATCAAAGCAAAAAACGATAGGTTGAAAACAATGGAATAGGTCGAATAAAGAGTAAAGAAGGACTCGGTGGACAGGCAGGCGGCCGCAATGTTTCTTCAGGGCATGTCAGGTCAGCACAATTACTACGCATACCGCTACATCAGCGCCTGAACTGTTGCAACAAATAAACGGTGTCGCGGTTGGTTGAAAATTTCAAGTGAAAAATCGCGGAGTTTTGTTGTTCAGTCATGGCAGGTTTTATTTTGCGAAAACTGGGCGGCAAACGCTACTGGACATGTTTCACATTTCTGGAGAAAGCTGCCTCTTTATTTATTTATTTATTGTACGTGGCAATCCACGCAAAAAAAAACACAACAACAGAAATAACCCAAAACACAGAGAATACGAGTAGAAAATAGGAGGATGCGGTTAGTACAACACCATAATCAACCATACCAAATTTCTAAGGAACTTCCTGCAGATACCTGTCAATGAGGATTTTGCATTGCCCTATAGAATTTGGTAATCCATTTTTCTTAGAGGATTTTAGGAATTCGTTGCCAGCTCGATTTGTGAAAAAAGAAGATCTTATGTTGCTACTAGCTCTAGAAACTAGGATCTTCCACTGAGCCCCTCTTGTGTTGGAATGAGACATTGAATAGAATTCGTTAAGGGGAAGACCCACCATGCCTTTTATCATCTTATAAACCGTTACCAAATCGAACTTTCTTCGGCGACAAGCAAGAGTGCGTAAGCTGAGGAATTTGTTCCTTCCAGACGCCGGAGGAATGCTATTATAGTCACACCCATATACTCTTATCCAGAGCTTTCTTGTAAAATTGTTTTGCACAGCTTCCAATCTGGCGACATCTCTCTTAGTAGTAGGACTATATACCGTAGTACCATGCTCTAGCATGGGCCTCACGTAGGCCTTGTATGCGGATAATAAATGCGCTATTGAACTAGTTTTCAGAGATTTAAATATATTATGCACTACTCTTTCAGCTCTCTTAGCCGTGTAATCACAGTGCTGACTGAAGGAAAGTTTAGTGTCTAGAATAAATCCTAGGTCACGTAAAGAAAGCGTACTATTGAGTTGCTGTTCACCAAGACAATAAGAGCTTCTGTTGTATTGCTGTCCAAGATGAAGCACTTTGGTTTTTTCACCTGATAAGGGAAGCTCCCACCTCCTTGACCAATCCGCAACAGCATCTATTGCAGACCGGAGGGCAGCGTGGTCATCCTCCTCAACAATGTTTCTGTATATTTTAATGTCATCAGCAAACATTTTACAGGTGACCCCAAACTCTTCAACCAGAGAGGGAATCATGGAAGTGTAGATGATAAAAAGAACTGGTGAGAGAACACCCCCTTGGGGGACCCCAGTGGTAGCAGGAATGGATTCGGAGTACGACTCGTTGACTCTAACCTGAAAGGATCTGTCGCTTATGAAGTTTTTTATCCACTTAATTATCCTTGGATGAACACCGATTTTCTCCAGCTGGTAGATCAGTTTATTTAATGGAACCTTATCGAAAGCTTTCATAAAATCGAAATAAACGACGTCCACGTTTATTTTTTGATCAAGCGCCTTTGTCCAATCATTTAACGCTGACAGCATTAATGTTTCCGTTGACCTACCGCTGCGAAAACCGTGCTGATTATTAGGAATTTCAGAATTTGACTCAAGATAATTGACGAGAGCAGCCTTGAGTTTCCTTTCGAAAACTCTTGCAAAAACTGATGTGATACTGATGGGGCGATAACTGGTAACCAGATTGTAGGGCGCTTTCTTGGGTATCGGAGTAACGAACGCATGCTTCCAACGACCAGGAACCTCGCCTAGCATGAAGCTAGCATTAAATATGTGCTCCAACGGGTAAGAGATAGCTATGGCGATTTTCCGGATAAAGTATGGTGGTACATAATCCGGGGTAACGATAAAGGTTGCAGGTAGCGCACATAATGCATTGTAGATTTCTTCTTTGTGAAACCAAATTGTGTTTTCCATACTCTGAGTAGAGCTCACAGTATCGAAAGCATCACTGTAGGAAGACGACTCCGAATAAGACTTTTGAAAGTATCTCGCTAGCATAGACGCTTTAGACTCATCAGTTACTGCAGATTGTCCAGTTAAATCTTTTAGGGTTGGAATTCGCTCAGGTCGTTTCAGCACCGAATTTAACAAGGTATAAAGGGAAAATTTTCCAGGTTTTTCAAGAATTTTCTTTTCGACATACTTATGGTATCTATTCAAAAGTCGATCAAACTTGTCACTTAAAGCTTTAAAACTATTCAAGTTGTTAACGGTTGGGTGAATTTGATAATTCATCCACCTCATTTGTCTTTGTTCAAAAAGCCTGGCCAAATTTGGTGGTAGCTTACCATAATTCATAGGATGCCTTTCAATAGGTACGAACTCTTCGATACATTTATGTAAAATAGATAAGAAAAGTTCATATTTGTCATCTACAGAAGGATATCCCTCAAGGAGCGTTCTCCAATCCAGCGACAACAAAAACTGACAAATAGCGTCATAGTTAGCCTCATGAAATGATCTTCGGAGACGGAAAGTGGGCTTTTTTATGAAGCACTGAATACGAAAATAAATACATGAGTGATCACTAGATCCAATAGGCGGCAAGATTTCAATATCTTTAACAAGATGCAAGTGACTGGTAAGGATGAGGTCCAACAAGCTATCATATCGAGTTGGCTTCGAAACTTTTTGATGGAGCTTGCATGATGTGCACATCTCCACAAAGAGTTTCGATGCCATGTTTACACTGGAGGGATAACTTTTGGACCAATCAATATCAGGCAAATTGAAGTCTCCCATAATAACACACTGTGCTTTGCAAGAGCATAAGTCGCTTATTGCCTTTATCATTTGAATAGTGCTGTTAATAGAAGCAGTAGGCGTCCTGTAGACAGCAATTAATCTCAAAGTACTTTGGAGAAGTTTCAAATCACAACAAAGTAGTTCGAAGCCATCCGCAAGTGATTCACTCCATATGGTTTCAAATGCAATTGGAAGCCTAATAAGCATGAGTACACCACCACCTCTCTTTCTAGTCCTGTCGCATCTTATATATGAATATTGGCAGCACAAGTCACCTAAAATTGGACCAGCGTCAAGCGATTCATTTAGCTAGTCGAAATTTGGCCACCTGACCTCCTGGCCTCTTTATACTTCTTGCACAGAGTCTCTACTTCGTGTCCAAATTGCTGACGCATTTTCGAACTATAGCTTCAAGTTGAAAGATCGATCTCCACGTCTCAATTCGCTAATAGAGCGTACTGCCCACGGAAAGTCTGCTTGCTTGCGAATTTGACACTTGGCAACCGGCCAGAAAATGGGTGAAATGAACTGTAAACGTGGATTTGTTAGGTTCTATCCTCTGCCAACAACGTGAAAAAATGAGAGGCTTCAATAACAGCCTAAAGATTGATAATTTCTTTCCTGAAATAAAAGAAAACGACGATTGTGATGCAGCAGCAAGTTCAATTTGGATACCGTACGGTCAAATTGGGTATCAAATGAATTGTCGTAGAGAGAACAATCCTGAAAACATCAAGAAAACTAAATTTGAGAGCAGTTAATGATTTTAAGATTTGATTGAAGAAGTCCAGTTTTGCCCGAGGGCGCAATTAAGCGAGACGCAACGACGGATGCAGGTCAGGTCAACGCAATTAAGTGGCTCCTTAATTTCGCTTGTGCTTTTAAGGCTTCTACTTGTTCTCAAATTGTAATCACATGCCATATGATAGCGCAGGCTATCGCATAAGCCGCTGCAAATTTTTGTTAGGAAATCTGTATTTTGAAACAAGTTATCGTGTTGCGACGCAAAAAACGCGTTTTTGCGTCGCAAACGCCGTTTGGTTGAATGTTTAGCGGCGGTACTGTATGATGACCAGTCGTGATGAAAGTCGTGTTTTTTCCGTCTAGCACAAGTGTGGTATCAATTCACCGATCTCGGAGTGATGGGCCCATGTAGTCCCTTGCAGTGGCCAGACGACGTAGAAGTTAGAGTGGTGACATTCTAGTGAGTGGCAAATCATTGACCACAGGCGGACGGACTGAAGCGTTGGCTAGCCTGTGCTGAACCTAAGCCAAGAGATTCGATTCTGAGAGCAGTGATAGCCAGTTAGACCTCCAACCACGTAGCCATTTTTTAGACCTAAAGAGGCGCGGCGCATTCTACTTCGTGGAGGCAATCTGTATTCATTTATTTATTTATTTGCACCATAGTTGTGCGCACAGACAATTATGTGGACACAGTATACTTAGAGAAAAAACAATGTGAGAAACAAAACGAAATGAAAACCTCAACATCAAAACTTCAAGCTCAGCACGATATTGAAGAGTTTGGACGAGACTGCTTAACAACTCAATGATTTAACTAAACAGTTCTGAACTGGCTGGTACAGTGGGAAACACTGGGAAACTGAATGAAGAGGAGCAGTGGCCTGCCAACACTGCAAGGATAACGACTCCTGATACCTACTTAGTAGGGCCGTCGACTTCATCAGTTCCCATATAATTGCTGCTTGAGGGAGCGCGTGAAAAAAAGAGTTAGAAAATTTCGTAGAAAATTTTATATGCGTATACGACCTGAACAATGACTTATAGCGATCAGTCAATGAAGGGGTAGGTGTTCTATCCTTCCCAGACAAGTTTGGTATCAATGCAATGATTCCAGAGGGATGGAATGAATGGATGGTTGGCTTTCATGAAACTCAACCGATATTTGGATTTGAGATACGCATCAGAGACTCAGCTAACTAACGCACCGATTTTGACTTCTTCGGATGAAATCCGCATACGGCACTGCATAATGATTACTCACAGAAAACCAGTAAAGCTTCAGAAAAGCTAGGAACAAATTGACTAGCAACAAAACCTTTTATTAACTCCTCTCGCTAAATTTAACCACGAGAGTGGTAAAACACTCTCAGGGGTATGCTCTAACTCTAATGTCTTTCTGTAGTATGAAATGCCCTTTGGGGGAGTAGTTCCTCGACTGTTGTTTGGACTCTTCTAGGCTCCGACGAAGGCGAAACCGCCGAAATGTAAGCCGAATACAGTGCTGTAGCAATCTCGGTGCACAGCTTCACGAACCAAGAGCTCAACACGAAACATCATGCCGAGATTAATGGAGAGTCGGACATGGAGTCTATGCTCTAACGTTGAACATGAATACCGTTATGAGAATCTTCACCCTTCAAACAGTAACGAAGCAGGTTTCATTTTGGCCAAGTCCTCGTGCCCAGAAAGCTAGGAACCCTCGAAGTCCCATCTGTTTGACCGACCTGTCAGCGCGTGCGCTCGGGCTAAACTACCGTAACCGGCCACATCTTAAAACCCGTTATCATGTTCGTAATCAGTTCCCCAGACAACCAATCAACTAGAAAAAATTTCAGTGCATTCTCTTTTAACAAGCAATTTGCTTTGTTTTTATCAAATTGGTATCGAACTTATGCAGAAGGAAAAAGTTGACTTAGCTGTTCATCGGCCGGCCACCTCAAGACGTTGAGATTATAGGTCAGATTCGAATTCCAATGGCCTCGACGGCATCACGTAGAGCTAGAACATGTGACGCTTCTCAATAGATTGACTAATTCCGATTTTTATCCTTTGTCCTCTTTATCCAACTGTAATGTATCATCTTCGTTGGAGTAGATGTAGGATAAACTTACATTGAAAATAGAGGACATATGTACATAATAAGGACAAAGGACGGCGTTACTCAATCCCTTTTGGAATGCGCCACGCATTCTACTTCTACGGGATGTCGTGGAGGCGACATGAATGCGTATTTCGCCATACAATGACTTGCTGTGGCCAGCCGTTGAACAAGTCAGCGCTCTATCCTTCCAGACAAGTCTGGCACCAATTCACCGACCCCGGAGGGATGGAAGCCTTGCTTGGCCTGGGCGGGAAATCCGAACCAGAAACCTGGTACCGGGTGCACGCGACAGCTGGCGCCTCTTCCGACTGCGCTACATGCGCCCATATGTACATAATACGTACAATAATACATAATAGGGGCGCGTGTAGCGCAGTCGGAGGAGGCGCGACTGTCGCGTGCACCCGATACCAGGTTCCTGGTTCGGATTTTCCGCCCAGGCCAACCAAGCCTTCCATCCCTCCGGGGTCGGTGAATTGGTACCAGACTTGTCTGGGAAGGATAAAGCGCTGACTTGTTCATCGGCTGGCCACCGCAAGTCATTGTATGGCCAAATACGCATTCATGTCGCCTCCACGACATCCCGTAGAAGTAGAATGCGCTGGCGCATCCCAGAAGGGATTGAGTAACGCCGTCCTTTATCCTTTATTTAATACATAATACATATACATAACATATATGTACATATTGTATATATTGTATTGATCTACTCTTAACGATGGAATATTTTCATTTCATTTGCTGATTGCAGGTGAGTTCTTCGGATGGATCCTGTCGAGTCTCTGTTACGATCACTCGCTGCACTACAACTGCCTCAGAATCAGAGAGGGAGGACGAGCCCTATACTCTACGAAGGAGATGAACGCGCGAAGGGTGTGGTGTACAAAGTGGTTTGCTTGTCCTGCGGCGATTTTTATATCGGCGAAACGGGAAGAGAACTTCGAGAGAGGGCCGAGGAGCACGGCTGATCTTTGCATAACCCTCGAAGCTACCCGGGCAATCCATTCGCGGAGCACCGTACCCTCAAGCACGCGGAGGGCCCAACGCCACAGTTACGGGTGTCAATTCTCCACGATAACTTGCCGGACAGAGAGGAGCGAAAGAAAATGGAAGCGCTAGAAATACGGCTCCAGAGACCACAGATCAACCGGCAGGGACGAGGATGGCAATGAGCATTACCACTTTTTAGGGCTAACGGAGTGACGGCGGAAGGTGATCGCGACAGAGTGACCATTCAGATCCCATTGTCATGGAAAGCTAGTGTAGGACCATACCTTTTCTTTTGATTCTAGGTTTATTGTGTTGCTGCTCGCCATGTTGTAATAAACTGTTATAGTCCTGGAGAAGGGCTTATGGCTCGAAACCGTCGTCAGCAGACAGTGACATCGAGCATCTTTCAAAAACGGAGCAATTGAACTAAGAATTGTGAAGCTCAGTGAAGCAACAATTCTGGTAAATTTTATGTGTAAATAAAAATAAGTATATTAAAATATTAGAAGTATAACACATAAAAAATAAGTATAAATAAAATATTAGAAGTATAACATTTTCCTGCTGGACCGAATAGCCACCAAGGAGAAGATAAAGCATATAATGACAGGTTTGTATGAAAGAAGGTGGCCCAATGAAAGTTCAAATTAACCTTTACTTTTTCCTTTTAATGCTTACATGAAAGCACCGTGCATAAAAGAATAGAAATGTCATCAACCAGCATACACATTTTTAAGACCACTCTCCCTTGGGGGATCAATACGCTTAATTGAAAGTTAGGTATTAGGTTGAGTCATAAATTTTGCAACATTTCTGTTTTTTCTGGAATTCAAAGTAAACCCGCTGAAGTATTGTACTCTGTCTGAAAGCATGTTTGCTAGCAATTATTTTGAGTTATGAGTCTTTAATTGTCCTTGCGTTGTTGAAAAGTTTTATTCACTTGAACGATGACCATTCAAAGTGAAAAAGTGTGTGATTTCGTTTTCAATTAGTTCAAGCTCGGCAGCAACCCACTGGCGAGGGTCAAGCACATTCAGCAAGTCACCGGCAAGTTCATTTCGAACCGAATAAGTTATTGGAGACAGTATCAGAAGTTCCCTTCCACCAAGATGGGCAAGAAAGACAAGCCACTCCCGGAAAGATCAACTGCTTAAACAAAAGACGCCTGCGCAGATCCATCAAGTCGAATTCTTTTCAAACCACACTAGGAGTGACCGCTGATCTCTACACCTCCCAGTGAACCACCACCACCGTTCGTCGGCTGCAGAGGCTGTAAGGTCGCCAAAATCCCCTTCGTCGATGCCTCATGCTTTGACGAAAACCCAAGTAAGTCGCTGTGCTTCCGACTGTCGAGAGCTCCGGCACCATTTCAAGCAAGTACACCTGGATCAAATCATTACCAGCGATGAAAAGCGGATGCTTCACTACAACTGCAAAGTCAGAAGGCAATAGCTGGAACGCAAGGAATTGGGGGTTCTGACATCAAAACCGGAGCTCCACCGAAAGAAGGTCCTACTGTGCGTTTGGCGGACGTGCAGTGGCCCAGTGCACCAGGAGCTGTAGTCTAGCTGTCCCCGGCGCTCGCTTCTGCCAACAACTTGACTAGTTCCAGCAAAGATTAGTGGAGAAAGAAGTCGATAAGAGTATGTTTCTTGCACCAGTGCAACGATCGACCGCCTACGGCACTGGAAAAAATATAGGAGTTGGGCTGAACCAAACTCAAGCAACCACCATACGCCTCTTACATTGCTCCGTCTGACTGCCTTCTGCTTCGGCCGAAGGACCACTTCCTCCATGGTAGGCGCTCCGCCGAAGTCGATGAGGTTACGGCAGTGGTGCATGGCTTCTTCACGTCGCAGTCGACCAAATTCTGCAGAGATGTTATTCATTCGGTTCATGAAAAGCGGAAGAATCTCATAGAGAATAACGGCAATTACTTGGTTTAAGTCAAGCGTTTTCCTTTGTGGTATAATCATATTTTCGCTGGAAGACCAATTTTGTTGCAAAATTTATGACTCAACCTAATACCAGGTTGGCCTGAAAGTTGTGACGGTTTTAACTGGGGTCTACTTTGAATAATCATGACCTTCTTCATACTCACCGGATTCAGACCAAACCGAAAAGCGGTTTCACTGACTCCTAGACCTTCCGCAATCTCGCGGGCAGGTTGCGATGGATTAGCCTCCACGAAGGCGTTCAAGTAGTCGTCCAGGGTTGCTGCAGTTCTGCCGCTTCGGGGTGTATCTTCAAGATTGAAATCTCCAAAACGAAATTTCTTAAACCATCGCTGCACGCCCCTTTCTCCAAAACTATTCGGCCCCCACACGTGATTGATTTTTTTGCCGTTTCGACGGCGAGCCGGTTGTCCGGACGACATTTTACTTCAGTTTCAAACCAGATCGAATTGACCCGGTCTCCAATTGGAATAAAGTATCGTCTGGAACTGCTCTGTCGGAATTCTCTTCAAATGAACACATTTATTAAGCATTGGTGAACTGCGAATTACGCCGTCAGATAATGCGAAAAATTCCGTATCAGAAATTATACAAAATGCGAAGTAAGATAAATACTGCTTCAGTAATAAATGAACGAAAAACGGCTGCACAGAAACCGCCATAACCTTTCGGCCTACCCAACAATTTTTGAGCGAGAGTTCACTTTGACAATGATTTCGCTTTGATTTTTAAAGCGTGCCTAGAATAATTGGAGAGACGTCCAGTATAGGATTTATCCCCGCAAAGTGATCTTTTTCAAGACCCTTCAGAATTCTCTTTTTAAAGACGTTATTGTGTCAAAGCGGCTAAATGGTTTAAAGCCTGGATCGGCTACATGTACACAAGAGAAAAGCTTCAACCGACCAGTAGTCGCGGTTCACGCACAGGCGAAGCGTTCTGGTGGGCAGCGTTTTTGACATTCTCGGCGGGGACTAGAGTCAGCAGAGTGCACAGCAAGAATAGGCAGGATACTTTCAGAAGCAGCTTGATGAGCGGATTACACATGGCTGACGAGTAGAAGCCGTTGGAAGCTGGTCGTTCAGCTTCTTCTTGAAGCTAGCGATGTCGAACGGATATTTAACGCCAACTATCGCCGCCAACGACGATGGCAGGGGCGGGGCCTATTCCCAACCCACGCTAGGGCACTCTCTTTCTGGATACAAAGGAATAAACACGTTCCTCTTCTCTCTGCTTCTGTACGTTATCATATAAATCCACTGAACCGCACATTTTGGTGCATCGGCCTAATAAGCCATATCGTAAGTCTCTCGCGTCCCTACGCCTAGAGCAACAAGTCGATCTATTGCAGATCGCATTCTCTATAATAAAGAGAATCGTAAGTCTCTCGCGTACCTACGCCTAGAGCCGCAGGTCGATCTATTGCAGATCGCATTCTCTATAATAAAGAGAATCGTAAGTCTCTCGCGTCCCTACGCCTAGAGCCGCAAGTCGATCTATTGCAGATCGCATTCTCTATAATAAAGAGAATCGTAAGTCTCTCGCGTACCTACGCCTAGAGCCGCCAGTCGATCTATTGCAGATTGCACTCTCTATCTAAGAGAACTACTCTCGGTTCACACCTTGAGTTGGTCTAATTACGACCACAGCCTCTAATTAAGAGACTGCAAGGCTTCCGTATCAATTACGAGGAGCAACGAGAAAAAATTCTCACTTCGTTTCTTGAAAAAGCAAGAACGAAACCCTTTTTTGAAAACAAAATGGCGCTTCATTGTTATAAGACGCCTATTGTATTGAGTGCGACGACACTCAAAAACCTGGTTGATCGGTACAGCGATTATACCGCTGTGGTAGATTTCAGTACCATAGATGAAGAGACCTACGAAAAATGCAGGTCAACCATAGCCCTCCTACAAAGTGGGGTCAAGCAGATCAGAGAGGGGCAAGAAAAGCTCCAAAAATTGTACAAAGAAGTCAGAGAAGAGTACAACAACTGTAAAAGCAGAACAGAAAGAAAGGACATCATGCATGAAATTGAGCAGATTGAAAATGAGTCGAAACTCCACACTACAATAGCAGAATCTGATGAGCTTATGTTTAAGCTCATTACGCGTGTTGACGAAGCCAAGTGCATGCGCGAGAGAATGGACGTCAAATTGGGCTATATTACGCAGAGAGCTCAGCGAATCGAAGCGAATAGTTTGGAAAATTTTGAAACCAACGATCGCGAGAACAGCTGCGGTCAGAGCAACTCCGACAATGCTGCAGCGGCCATACCCGCATATTCTGCTATTCCTGATGCTAGTGGAAGTCTAAATCACACATCAGTAAGATCCTGCAGATCTATCAAACCACCTCAGGCGTCTCTACCGTCGTTCTATGGTATGGTATGTACCATACGTCGAGACCCGTTGCCAGATAGAACTTCTCCAGCTCCACGTAGAAGGCTTCGACCTCTTCGTCGTCGTAGTCGGATATTGGTGCATACGCGACGAATACAGTCAAAGCTGGCACGGAGCCACATCGCTTCAGTCGCAGACGTCCGATTCGGGTTGTCAGAGACTCGTACGAATCGATGTTCATGGCCAAGTGCGTGTTGACGAGGACACCAACGCCGCCTACTCCCCTGCTGTCGCATGTTCCGAGGAACAGTTCTTATCCGAGTCGTAGGCGGTGTGTAGGGGGTGGTGTCTTCTCGTTTCGGTCAGTCCGATGACGTCGTACTTGATCTTCTTGGCTTGCATCATCAGGTCCACGACGGATGTTTCCGATGCAAGTGTGCGGGCGTTGTAAGTACAGACCGTCATCCTAGTCCTTTTCAATTTGTGCAGCCTTGTTAGGCCCTGAGATTTTAGCAGCCTCTCCGTACTCGTCCTTCCCTCCTCTACAGAAATGGGGGCTCTTTTGGGGTAAGGGGAATGAGGCCCTTTAGTGCTGCTGTGTTTGACTGGAGTACACACGGGTAGCTACTCGGGCTCTGTCGTGCGGGCGAAGAACTCCGGGCAGCCAGCTAGACTGCCCGAAGGGACGGGGCGAGACTTAAGGCGGCCTCAAATCGCCGTACGATGTACTCCCAGTCTACCGAGTGCAAGCTTTTGACCGAGCCGACACAGTTACAATCCGCACAGGCACGGACACATCCACGCACACTGTGCATGAACATGCCGCTCCCAAGCACAAAGAACGCGTCGACCCGACACAGCAGGCGCAAGGAGTTCATCCCCTGCATCCCACCTGCGTCTCTGGGCAGTACACGGTCGCATTTGGTTCGCGTTTAACTCCCCTATCCTCCACGCGGGGCGCGCCACGTGGCCCTGCGACAAGCGATCCCTCTTAACAAGAGAGCCCGAAGGCTCTCTATCGAAGGAGATCCGTGGTTGGGAAAGATATAAATGATAAATAATGAATATATGTGTATGTTGAAGAGAACAGAATAGGACCTAAAACAGGACGAAACGAACAATCATGCCAAAAACGAACAAATAACCGTGGTGCGCATAACGTTGTCTGTTTACAATCGAGGTGAAACAGTATGCTATTTTTTATTGCGAAATTGGTCAACTCAGGCGCTACTCTGTTCTATTCAACCGCTCTGCGAGTGTGAAGTCAATTTGTTACATAATTTTTAATTCTGTGCCCCCCCCCCCCCGGACAAGGATAGATCCGAACGCACATATCCTCACTTTAATGGTTCATGTAAGTGGCATTTACACAATCAATCAAATAAAAGTTGCAGGGAACTTTTTAAGTGCGTGGTGCGATCTGATCTTCTAATGCTCCATACCCTTGTTGCTTTGCTGTGCTTTTTCAAAGTCTAAACTAAATATATTCTTCCAAAAAAATTAACGTATTAAACTATTTTGTGCAAGAGTTCTAAAAAAATTCCACAGAATGTTACATTAAATTTTCCTTGAACAAAATTTTACTCTGACCATCTTATTGAATCTGTAGTGCAAGCTGCCTGAAGGTCAATTCGACTGGAGGAGTTCGCCTTGAATTCAAATGTCATGAAACTGGCTTAGAAGACTGCCCAATTTGATTTGAGAAGTGTCCAATTTGGCTTGAAAAATGTCGGCTTCAACGTGAAAATGGTAAACTTGAATAACGTGATTCAAACATAATCGGTGGTAGCTACTCATTGCACATAACATTAGGTCGTAAGAAAAATTCTGTCACTTTTCGAGGCTTACGTTCAAAAATTCTTTCTAAGAATGTATTGCGCCACCTCTCTGTCAATGTGATGGTGACTAAAGGTTCACGTTGGCCCAAGAAAATGGCGAATGAATTACGGGGTTGGAGCCGGAGGTGTGCGTAAATGAAATCCGAAATTTCGTAAATCGTAAATCGTAATTACGAAAAAATCGTTGTAAATCGTAAACCGTAAACCGTAAATCGTAAGAGGTGCCTGACTTATAATGCACCTAATTTCCTTGTTCTTTTCTATTAGGTAAAAGCTAATCGAAGCTAACTGATTTATTGAGTCGGTTTTAGCTCGAGCTGCACACTGTTGTAATCAATCTGGAAGCTACTAAGATCAATTAGCACCTTTCAAATCGAGCTGGTCACGTTTGAGGGCAATCAAAATAAACTGCTTGTTCAAAAACGTTATCTTGAAAGGCACCTATATACGGTGCCCAAATAAAAAGCTTACACTGCTTGGGCGATCAAAAATGTTTATCATTCCACTAGCCATTGGCTTGCATATAAAGCTATGACTTTGTAGAAACAGCCGCAACAACTTCGAATAAACCAAGAAAAACCGTTCCATTCAAAACCAAAAAAAATTTGATCGTTGGTCAACTCGACGAAAACAGCATTTGCACAAATAATCCAACAAGCACCCCTACTGAGTGAGAGCATGGCACATTTCTATGGTACGACACACCTAAAGTTCTAAGCCTTCTCACATTTTGAATTGTATCCAACAGAATTTTTGTAACAGACGGGAAGGAATTGTGTGAGGATTGAAAGATTGGAATCACATTTTTGGACACTCATCATAGTCGGATTTTTTCCTTAAAATTGTAAAAGAAGATACTGTCGTGGCATTCTTTAGAGCTAAAATACAGAAGCAAGGTGCAGCTTGAATTCAAAGTGGTTTAACTGATTCGTAGAAGATGCATTTTAAACATATAGGAGAAACCCATGGTAGAGAAGTCAGAGGAGGATGGCTATCGCGTGCTGCAGAATAGTTCTTGATTAGAATCCTACCACGGGCAGTCAAGTCTTCCATATCTACTGGGTTGTGAATTGGCACATGGTTTGCCTGGGAAGGATAAAACACTGGTCTCTACAATGGCAACCGCAATTCATTCTATAAGGCAAACCCACACTCAAATGACCTCCACAATACCCCACAGGGGTAGAAAGAATGGATGGTGCATCTCAAACAGGGGCTGGGTAAGGTCGTGCTTTGTCCTTTGCCATTTTTAAAGGCAACCACAACTTCTGGAATGAAAGATCGTCGTTCGACGACACCAGGCAATTACTTTCGACATTTATTTCTCTCGCAGGTTTGCTTGCACTTGTTAAATTTCGGAAGCTCCAAAATATTGCATTGACTGCTTGCATTCGCCAGTTCTTCTCTCCACTAGCTTTGTAACAAACGCTATCGTATCTTTTGCCCAGTCTTTAGCATCCTGAACGGATCGCATAGGGCGAGCGCAACAGCATCAATCGGACCACTGAAAACAAGAACAATAGTGTCAAACTTTTTCACTTTTATCATGAAAATGTCAGACGTTTTGCTTAAGGAACACCTTATACGTAAATAGACTCCGCTCCATGACGTGCAGTGATAATCAGATGGAAGCATGATTGTTTTACTCTTTCCAAACTACTCTTACTCTTTTTTTTTAAATGCACCTTTTAGCTGTTATTCCACAGCCTCCAATCAAGTCCTATATTCCTTGTTGGCTTTGCATGAGTTCTACTCGTGTGCATTGGAATGAGTCGTCTATGTGGTGAACAAGTGGTGAAAAAGCTGACTAGGCGGTGGTTGCAGCACACATAGAATATGGTTTAGCAGGTGATGGTCTTCAGTCCAGTGCAAGAAGAATTTTCACGTCTTACTGTGAACTGGAACGAGGTGCTCTCAGGCAGTTCGAATGCAAGATGTTGTGACAGAGTGTGTCCAGAAAAAAGACTAACCCCGTTCCATTGCCAGGAATTAACTCTAGCGGCCTATCCACAAAGCTGCGTTGTTCTGTCACAGCGCCCCAGCAGATCATAAAAAAGTAAATAGGAAATAGCAATGAGCTATGAGGGAAGTCCTTAAACGTGGGTACATCGTCATAATCCGAATTGTGTCACGTTATGTGGACGTTTGTCATCAGTGGACCGAAGACCACATTTACGAAAATTTGCGATTTACGGCCCAAAATGTCGTAAATCGTAAATCGTAAAGAAATTACCAAAAAATCACCGTAAATCGTAAAATCGTACATCGTGAATCGTAAATACGCACACCCCTGGTTGGAGCTACTATGTGAGATAGGACCACGAGCTCTGCTGGCCGGAATGTGAAGGCGTCGCCGAAGCTACCGCCAAGCGATGACGTTTGTTTTTAGAATCTCATCACTTTGCGATGATAATGATTTAATTCGGAAATCCCGACGAAAAACGTTAATAACAGTCAAGGACCAGCGTGACCGTTGTCGAATGAACAGCTGTTACCTCCATCGCCTTTGCGATCCGCTCTGCAGTTCGCCGTAACGATGCTTTCCCGGACATGAATTGGAAGGAACGCGAATGTCGTGACTCATCACTATGCCCTTTTGGCTCCACGTCGCGCTGGAGGCAGCGAGGGCGAACTGGGCATGGCCATTCCAGCCTTATTTCGAGCCGCTCTGCCGAAGCCGTTCCCGACTAAACTAAACGTCTTCGTCTGCTTTCTTTCATTTGTTTTGTTTGTCGAAACGTTTTCTATCCAAACCTTTTCCTACTAGTTGGCTGCCTGACTGTTCATCGCAAATATATGTAAGTCCCTACGAGTCACCTTTCGCTTCGCTTTATGAGTGCTTTTCAGTGTTCGCTCGACGACACGTTATCAGTTCTTGAAGAAGACTCAACATTTGAAGGCAAGTATATTTGGTTTGTATTACACTACGTCCTAGGATGACCACTGGCAATAAGAGCCTGTGTTTTGTTCGTCCCGGACAAGTATGGCACCAATTCTTCCATTTCGGAGCAATGGAAGGCTTCGTGAACCTGGGTGGGACCGAGTATTCGTAATCGGGGACGCCCGACAGACGGTGAAAATTTAGAGGAGAAAAAGAAAATGCAATCGAAATCTTCAGCGTTCTGGGCAACAATAGGTTTTGATACTGAGAAGTGCAGCTAAGATTTGCACAGCGATCTGTTTTTGCGTAGAAGTGCATAGTGCGCCAGAAGGTGTTATCGCTGCCCTAAAGTTTACTCTAGAAGGAGTAAGACGAAATTCTTCCTTTAACTGCCTAGAAGACCTTGACCGATATGCAGCTCTTGTGAGAAAGCGACGATTTACTAGAGTTGTAACTTTTCCATGGAAAGAGGCGTTTCTTATATCAAGCCGTTTCAAAACTTAAACAGCGCCAAGAGGATTTACCGGCATTTATCGTTAAAAATTTTTAACGAAATGTAACGACGAAAATTTCTGTTAAACTGAACTGGATTAACGACATTTTACGCACCATTTTTTGAAATTCTTCCTCTTCTCTATATAAGGACATTTCGGACAAACTTTTTGGATCAGCTTTCGCGGTAGCGAGAAAACATTTTACTTACTTGAATCAGTGGAAATAGGTAGTCGATGTCGTTCTCATATTTCGAGAATTGTTGGCATTTTCTTGCTCCTTGACCAATTTATTTGCATGCGCCCCCACTTTTCAATGCAGTCGCTTCGTATTCTTTGGAGTTCCTATGCCATTTCTCGCGCGTGATGGCTACATATTAATTTTAGACTTCCCAACGAATCATTTTTTCTCAGTTTTTTTGTGAAATTTTTTTCATAAGTGGGGTTGAAAAGGCATACAGGACGAGAAAAAAACGCTACGATAGAAATAATGCGAGCAGTTAAGTGCAAGAAACGAAGCAGGGGAATTAAAAGGCATTTTTCCTCTTCAAAGCAAGTTTTCCGAAGAGTTGGACGTCCGCGCATGCAGCACTGGCACTAACAAGAAAGTTCCTTTATGTCTCTGATTCTTTTGTCTAAATTGCGAGTTTACTATAAATCTAGAAGATGCTCTGCAAAAATGGGAAGAAATTCAGAAACCCAAAACATATTCGAACCTCAAGCAAATGTGCTGTACTGTATGGCACCAGGTGCATCAAGGAGAAAATCGGAGTGATAAATTGCTGATACCCCGGAAAAGCGTGATAGACAGTGGCGAATTCTATTTGGAGGAAATAGAAAGGATAGAGAACCTTCTAGAAAGTTCTCCAGAGTTCCACGCTAGGGGTATATAAGGCGCAGTCGCCGCGTCTAGCTACCAGTACAAGCTAAAATGGACCAAGGTCGAATTCGTACGTTCGTGTACTACGAGTGGCTGCTGGGCAACGACACGGGCACCGCGGTCGCCAACATCTGCAGAGCGTGCAAGGAGGATGCAGTGTCCCAATGCACAGTCAGGCGCTGGTTCAATCGTTTCGAGAGCGGCGACACGAGCCTCGAGGACAGGGAACACCCGCTGAAGATCATGCTCTGCTGCCGGTGAGACGCCAAGGGCATGCTGTACTTCGAGCTGCTCCCGCAAGGCAGGACGGTCACCGCCTCCATCTACACCGATCAGCTCGAGAAACTAGCCGCCGCCATCCGAGAAAAGCGTCCGACGGGCCTCGGTCCACCTGCTGCACGACAACGCGCGCCCCCACGTGGCGAAGGAGACCCAGCAGAAGTTGGCGACGCTCGGCTGGGAGACGGTTGCCCATCCGCCGTATTCCCCGGACCTCGCCCCCTCCGACTACCGCTCGTTCCGCCCGCTGAAGCATCATTTGGCCGGAAGAAAATTATCCAACTACGACAACCTCAAATCCGACATCGCGGACTTCTTCAAGTCGCAGCCCCGTCGAGTTCTGGGCGCTTAACATTTGAAATCTACGTTACTTGGGTGGCAAAAACGAAAATACTCAATGCAGTAGAATTCGTTTCGATTAAAATTTGCTCAACGGTCCGTGGCTGTTCATAATTCTCTAGCACTGTCTATCTGCAATAAGAACTGGATCTTGTGGGACGAAAGGAACCATTTCGTCAAACAAGCAGATTTATGTACTTCGTAAATATCTTTCAAAGACGAGCTGTAACAAGGAATTTGTTGTGGTCACTGCCTAACCTGAATTCATAATTAAAACATTCTACAGTTTTCTGAAACAATTATGGAAGTGTAGAAAATTGTTTGCTTGTAAAGGTGTAATTAGCGAGCCCAAGATTTGAAGTGGTTTTATCAGGACAAACGGAAACGCTTAAAAACGTTCCACCATGCTATGGTGCATAATATTTTGGATTTTCTCAGAAGCTGGATGGCTTTCAAAAAGCTAGGCGAGCTAGGCATAGTAAGGATTTTTTAGAATTCTTTTTGTTATTGTTTGGTATTTGAATCTGAATGATTTTTCTCATCTAGCAATTTTGTTGATGATAGATGGACTGTTGTTATTCGTTGTGGAAATGAAGAAGCAATCATATAGTTGTCATGTAGAGTCGAAAAAATAAAAAATAAAAATAGGGTGATAAATACTAGAATATAGCCAGACCGTCTACAGCTAAGGGGAATTTCATAGGGACTCCAGAGGACGAGGAGAGGTCGAAAAAAAATTTTCGCCCAAACTTCGCCCAGGGGGGTTATTTGGGATGCTGATCACGAATATGACATCCGTTTTTTGTTTTACGCTGGAGTAAGGTAGGTGCGGGTGACTAAGGCTGCCAAGGTCATGATCACCGATTTCGCCCAAACTTCGGCTGTAGGGGTTATCTGTGGTGCTACAGGTGAGCGCAGCATGCCGGCGGTCCCGCAGTGATCGCCTGAAAATTTCGCAAATCTGCGGGAAACCATTTTTGCGGGAAACTCTTCGATAGACGAAGGTTTAATCGAGAGATATCATTCTAAGCATCATGGCCCTCCAGGCACTGTTCCACAACCGCCGCCAGGAAGAACTGCGCGACTTCAAGCTGAAGGACGTCTTTGACAAGCTAAACATGGACGCAGCCGATTTCCAGGAATGGCTTAGAAGGATGGGATTGCTCGCAATAGGTGACCATGACCTTGGCAGCCTTGGTCACCCGCACCTACCGTACTCCATCGTAAAACGAAAACGGATGTAATATTCGTGATCAGCACCCCAAGTAACCCCCGTAGGCGAAGTTTGGGCGAAATCGGTGATTATGACCTCGACAGCCTCAGTCACTGGTACTTACCGTAACCTACCGTAATCGGCCGAAATTTCAAAAACGGATCTCAGATTCGTGATCGGCACCCCAAATAACCCCCTAGGCGAAGTTTGGGCGAAAAAAATTTTTCGACCCCTCCTTGTCCTCTGGAGTCCGTGAAGTACAATAGTGCCAAAAAATTTAACGCACACCCCTGGTTCTAATGTCTATCCTTGTACCCCGTGTCAGTCGTACCCCGAATCTAATAGTCACATCTTCGACAGTTTGCACGCTATAGCTGTTTGGCTGATCGAGGAGGAATACCTCTCAATCCCCACTAAACTTTGAAGCGTCTGAGAGCTGACTTCGCTCAGATCCTTGTAGAATTTGCGCACATTCACGGATCGACCGCAAGGTAGCAACCGTCGATTCGGGGATGCCACGCGCCATTGGCAGGCGATAGCCTCCGCGTCAAATCAATCGGACAATGCGGACGCTCCTAGGCTTCGGCCCGACCAATGGCGCGTGGCTGGCCGGGACCGGACTACAAGAGGACGAAGTGCCCGTAGAAGTGACAGTTTCTCAAAAACCGTGGCAAGGAGGCGTTATGCCAGCTGTTTATGTTTCGAGGCTCTAAGCACTTGTAAACATTTGCACAAAATCGAAGTCGACACTTTTCAAATTAAATCTGACGTAATAAACATAAACATAATTATAAACATAAATTAGACACTCTCCTAATACAAAACAAATAAAAATAGAGGTTCGAAGAAGTAAAGAAATGTGTTAAGTGCCATCCTTAATTACAAAATAAATATTACTTAGCATAAAAAATATTAAAAAGGTTCGTTTCGCCACTATCTTCAGACGAACCTTTGTGTAATGCTTCTTCCGTGGCTCTTCAGTGAAGAAGAGGAGCATATTTTAAGATATCTTTAAAATCTGTTTGTGTATAAAGAGAGATAGGAGAATGGAAAGGAAGAGAGATTAGATGTAAAAAAGAAGAGAATGAATGAATACGATAGGATGAGGAATTAGACACTACTTGAGAAAATTGAGTTTAAAAATGAATACAAAGGAGGAGTAAAAAAAATGTGAGTTAAACAAAAAGATATTTCTGAAAGAAGTAGAAAAACACGTTCTAAGTTGAAAGGGGTCAATTGAAAGGCTTATTCATATAAAAATTATAATTATATGTAGTTGTTACAATTATGACTATATAATTAAAATTAAATGTATAATTATAACTTATGATTATAATTTATTGTATAATTATTACAAAAAAAATAATTATAATTATTAAATGTATCTCTAATAGTGACATTTAATAATTATTATAAAATAACAACCCCAATTATTAAAGTTTATGACAAACTAAATATATACATCGTAGTTATAAACCAGGGCGCGTGTAGCGCAGTCGGAGGAGGCGCGACTGTCGCGTGCACCCGATACCAGGTTCCTGGTTCGGATTTCCCGCCCAGGCCAACCAAGCCTTCCATCCCTCCAGGGTCGGTGAATTGGTACCAGGCTTGTCTGGGAAGGATAAAGCGCTGACTTGTTCATCGGCTGGCCACCGCAAGTCATTGTATGGCCAAATACGCAATCAAATCGCCTCCACGACATCCCGTAGAAGTAGAATGCGTGGCGCATCCCAAAAGGGATTGAGTAACGCCGTCCTTTATCCTTTATCCTTTAGTTATAAACCATAAATTTTATATAATTATAATTTATTATATATAATTATTTTTATTTTATTATTATTATTATTTTATAAATATTATAACTATAACTATAATAACTAATATAGTTACTATTATTAACATCAGTTTTAAAAATTGAAAGACTTACCCACTTTGGCTATTACCACACTCCGTAGTGGCACATTTACAAATAAGGAAGGGTGTGTTAGCCAACTGATACGTATAATGATATCCATACTTATTCTCATTTATAATTCAAATATGGTAAAACTGGTTGTATCATTGAGGAAGGTTTCACGCCTCACACTGAGTGTCGAAAACAGAGTGTAATGAAACCAATAACAAAACAAAACGGTACCTTTATTACTGTTAAGTATTTATTTATCATTAATAATATTAATTTATATTATGTTAACTTAAATACACAGTTTCAGCAAATAAAAGATTTGGAAGGTATTTAATTTAAGTATAATTTTATTCGTCAAATGTTTTCTGAAAAAATATAGCTAGATTGTCTTTGACTTGATAAAGTTTGAACTTATAATGTATAAATCTGTGTTTATATAAACATTTAATTATGTTTGAAATAATGAACTCTTCTGTGTAATCATTATGCTTTAAAATATTTTTCAGTTCATTCCATGATCGACTGTCGTTGAATCTTGGCATGACGTTGATACCAATAGGACTGTTCGAGCTGTGGAACCAAGATTGTTAACCACACTTTATTCGGCTGACGTTTCGGCGTAACCGCCTTCTTCAGAGCCTGGAAAAGTCAAGCGAGGTTTGAAAGGTTACTCGTCCAAGAACTATTTCAAGTCACAGGAGTTTCCGGAATTAATAGGAAAAGAAGACGAAATGGGAGTGAGACAGCCCAACTAACCTTATGGAAGCAGCCAAGAGGCTGGTGCGTCACCCTCGGTTGGAGGCAGTTTGGGTGAATGAGACTACCACCTAAGGTCAACCCCTCAGCGACCCTCCGGCTGTCGCCCTCCGGGGTCGAGCCCACAGAGGTCAGCAAATGGGGCCAGCTCCTGGATTAGCACTACGCGCTCTTCCCTCCTATTGATCGCGGGATTCTTGAAGGCAATCCACAGCGCTTCGAGAGTCCTGCGTGCTGCGATATCGACCTCTCGAGCAAGGATTGTAATCGCGACATCAACCATTGCGCCACCATGGATACGCTGCCTGTGCTCCCCCAACGGCGTGGAAATCTGGCATCTCCGAAGCCCGTCCATGTGTTCCTTGACCCTAACCGAAAGCGGCCTGCCCGTCTCACCGATGTATTCCTCATTGCACTCCGTGCAAGTGATGAGGTATACCACACCTGAGGCCGTACAATCCCCTTCCTTTCCAAACGGGCAGACCATGCAGGACGGGGTATCACAAGCGCGGTCATACAGCCGGTTCCTAACAAGTTGGGTCCTGAGGTAAGCAGGCGGTATGTTAACTAGCCTGACCAGACCTTCTAAGTCAGCCTTGCGTATACATTCCTGTACTTGAGCACTAAAAGCATCCGTGATGAAGGGCACCAAGAAAGGAATTTTGGTGCGCTCTTGTTCTGTGTGTCTTTGTGCTCCTGCAGGCGGACGACGTTGCTTAGGAAGGCTGTCGGAAGTGTACCCATTGGGCAAAGCTATACGAGATGCCATCTCCCTAGAAGCGGACTCGAATTCGTCGTTGGAGGATACCAACGCCGCTGTGCGAAACATGTTATTTACAATGGAAACTCCTGTGACTTGAAATAGTTCTTGGACGAGTAACCTTTCAAACCTCGCTTGACTTTTCCAGGCTCTGAAGAAGGCGGTTACGCCGAAACGTCAGCCGAATAAAGTGTGGTTAACAATCTTGGTTCCACAGCTCGAACAGTCCTATTGGTATTTTTCAGTTCAATAATTTTTTCTAGAAAATACTTTAGGTCAGAACAAGTGTTTGCTATTCTTAACGTTTCCGATAAAATTATGGCTTTTTTGATATTTGTGGAGACCGCTGAAGTAAAATGTGGAAACCTTAGAACTTTAAAGTTGAAATCATCTGTTTTATTGTACATTCTTGTTTCTATTTTGTTGTTGATAATTATTAATGTGATGTCTAAATAATTGCAGTGGTGTTCATTGATGTGTGTCTTTTTCAATTCCAGGGTATCTTTATAAACTATTTTCAAAATATCATCTACTTGTTTTTCGTCTAAGTTATGGACTATTAGTAGGTCATCCATATACCTGTATGGTATAAATATGCTACTACTACTAGCAACAAACGCTTTAGCGAATTCGTATTCCAACATAGACATTGTGATATCTGCAAGTAGTGGACTAAAGTTACCTCCTTGAGGAACACCTTTGTTTTGCCTGAAGATAGTTGAGCTAAATACTACATAGCTATTTTTAAGTAAGAAATTAACCTGATCCATAATGTCTTGCATATTAAATATTTTATATTGAGAATTCAAATTTGTTTCATTAGTGTAAAATGTCTTGTAGCCATTACAAGCTATGAAATTTTTATTAGCATTTTTAAAACAGATTTTGAGTAAAACTGCAATTTTGTCTAAGATAGTCTTATGAGGCAGATTAGTAAACATATCTTTGAAGGTTGCTGAATAGAGTTTCAAATGGTTATCTTGTAATGCGTTTAGTTCATAGGTAGCATTTGTATTATTAATTGCCCAATATATTTTCATAGATCTGTTTCGGTTAGCTATTACGTTACAATAGTTAATGAAATGATTCTTAATAAATCTGAATATACATTGTAATTGTAAGGCAAGGTTTTTAACGCTGCTTTTGGATGATAACCCTGTTATAAATCTAAAACTAATTGGGTCCTTGTGCATTTTAGGTAGGCAGTAGATTATCGGAATAGCGGTGTCATTGTTAATTCTTAAACCGTTATTCACATTAAAAAGGTTGTGTCTACGTAAGATATCAGATTCACTGATATTGGGCATGTGATTGTACACTTTGTTGTTTTGGTCTTTAGTTGTCAAGAGCACATTGTACGAGTTAATGACTACTCCTAGTTCTTTCATATTTACTTGTAAGTAGTATTTTTTGCAAATTATATCGTAGTTGTTAGAAGCTTTGTCTAGTGGGCAAAAAATAAAGTAATTTTGGTAGTACTTTATTTGATTATATGGGACAATTTCTGATATTTCTTGATTATTATTTAGTACGGGCTTAACTTTATTTCTGTATTGTAAAATAAAATGCTTTCTAATTTGAATTATATTATTAGCATTCAACTTATATTTATTTTTGATTTTCTCGATAATAACATCAATAGCCTGGTTATATATGAATTTCATTTTTTCTTTGTCTAGTTTTTTAACTACAGTACCGGACGCGTCTTTTGAATAGACGCCGAAAAAACCGCACTTTTGCGGTTTTTGCGTCTTTTTGCTATAACTCGCCCAAAGGTCATCCATTTGAAAAATCAAGGGTACGTCTGAGCTCAGGAGATCGAGCTCTATCGTTTGGTATATACATTTCATGTGAAAGATCAAAAATAGCCAAAATGGAAAACTTGCGCTCCATTGAGAAGGCCGGCGGCGGACGAGTTGTCGGCCGCAAGGCGTCGAAAACCGTTACATGCCACAATTCCTCTAATTTGAAGTGGTTTGAGAAACGGATAGTACCGTTCGATTCGTCTCTTCGAGATCTACACAACCATGTATACATCTTCGCCAAACCACCGCATTTTCGCAGTGGGTGGTCAAAAATGACTGGAGCAGACTTTTTGCTATTGGAGAAGCTTATATTCCAGGACTTGCATGTTCTCGGAGCATCTGAAGCATGGCGTAAAGTGGTTTGTCATGCCAGGAATCCTCTGAGAGTGCGCCGTGCACAATGCATATAGGATCGAACCTATCATTCGAGGGGAGGGGACAGTTTGTAGAGTGAGCATTTAGGGGGTTTTATGAGAAATTCTTAGCTGCCTTACTTAGGAATTGCTGTACTCTGTTCCGGCGAGACTTTGGAGTGCGCTGTGCACAATGTATATAGGACCGAACCTATCAATCGACTGGGCGCGACAGCTCGTAGAGTGGGCGTTTGGAGAGTTTTTATCAGAAATTCGCAGCCGCCCTACTCAGGATTTGCTGTACTCGTTCCGGCGAGACAAAGGAGTGCGCCGGGAGCAGTGCGTATAGAATGGAACCTATCAATCGAGTGGGGCAACCGCTCGCAGATTGCACGCGCGGGCGTTTTCAGAGCGCAGTAACTCTGTCAAATTCGAATCGTTTCGGCTGCAAGTCCTGGGTCTTGTAGTCAGTAAAACGGCCTAGTAGTACGCTAAAGTAAAGCGGGGTAGCTTAAGAAACGGCAATGTTACAGGGGTGCGAATATGAAGGTGAGGCTTGTGTGACGTATTTTTTCCGATTTCAGTGGACCACTGCGGGAAGACGCGGCAAGCTAACATCCTCGAAACGCGTAGGCGAACAGGCTGTTAAGGGTACTTTACGATTACATGCTCAGAACACCTCAGCTGCGTAAACTGCTTTAGCTTCAGCTGCTAGTTTGAAGCGGCAGAAGATAGCAGTTAGAGTTTCTTGCGCTCTTACTCAGCCAACATTAAGTTTTCGAGACTCGCAATGGTACCACTCTGTTCACCATGAAAAGCGCTATCGAATGGTATCAATTTCGACCGACTTCGGGAACATCGATTTTTTGACGGTTTCCCATTGAGGACGAGGCCGCTCGAGACTTCGGCCCGCGGCAGGCGGACGGTGACGTCATCGAAAATCGATGTCTTCAAATTGTGCCATGCTTGACACCATTCGATAGAGCTTCTCATGCTGAATTGAACGGTGTTATTAAGAGCACACAGAACTGTAATCTGGGCGAGTAAGAGTGAGGAGAACATCGACCGTTACTGTGGTAAATGGCACGCGCGGGCGTGTTCGGAGAGCGATAACTCTGTCAGCTTCGAATCTTTCTGGGTGGAGCGTGTGGATTCCGTAGGCAGTAATATGGACTAGTAAAGCGCCAAAGCACAGTAAATTATCTTACGAATTGGCAAGGTTACCGCGGTGCGAAAATGCAGGTTGGGCATGTGTGACACGACTTTTTCAGATTTCGGTCGACCACTGCGGGTACACGAGGCGAGCTAACGGCATGCAAACTCGTGCACGAGCAAAACAGCGAAGGCACTTTACGAAGCTCTGCTCCTAACCCTTCAGCTGCCTAAACTGCCTTAGCACCATCTGCCTTTTTAGAGCGGAGGACGGCAGCAGTGAAACTTCTTCCGCCCTTACTCGCCCATGTTCGAGCTTTCGAGCCCCAGCAAGGTTACCGTTCTGTTCAGCTCGAAAAGCCCTATCGAACGGTATCAATTTCGACCATTCTTTAAAACATCGATTTTTTGACAGTTTCTCACCGAAGACGGCCGCGCTAGACGGACGATGACGTCATCGAAAGTCGAAATCGGTGGAATTTTCAAAGACGGACGTCAAATTTAATCAGCGCCCCAAATAACCCGTAGACGATTTTGGACGAAGTTTGGACAAGAAAATTTGGCGAATTTCGAAATCGTCGACTTTCGATGACGTCATCGTCCGGACAGGCTCGGCGAAGAGCGCCCTCGTCCCCGAGGGAAACTGTGTAAAAATCAATTCTCCCGGAGTTCGCCGAGATTTATACCGTTCGATAGAGCTTTTCGAGCTGAGCAGAACGGTGCCATCTGGTTTGTCAAAAACTCAAATTTGGGCGAGTAAGGGCGGAAGAAACTTCGCCGCTGCCCTCTGCATCTCCAAAACGGCAGCTGGAACTAATGTAGGTTAGGCAGATGAGGAGCTATGGGCACTTCTTCGTAAAGTAGCTTAACAGCATTGATAGCCTACGCATTCGTAATCCATTAGCTAATCGCGCGTCTCCACAGTGGTCGACTGAAATCGGAAAAAAAACGTGTCACACAAGGTTTACCTGCATTTTCGCACCGCTGTAACTTTGTACAATCATAAGCTACACTGCTATGTTTCAGCGCACTTCTTTA
>OX377201.1:4486819-4565650 GCA_947396885.1 Heligmosomoides polygyrus polygyrus | reverse complement strand
TGATGCTTCTCTTAGCAGATGTAAATTAGCTGGCCCTCGTTTATTCTAAGTTTCATGTGGGCCTCTGAGCATGGCTAACATTTTTTTAATTTAGCCAACACAATTTTTAGGTTTTCTGATTTTCGAATGGGCAGATTGTTGCTTCGAGAGCTAAAGAACTTGCATAAGAGTTGGCTTCATATATATTTCATATAGGCATGCTATACATTCAGCGATTTTCTACCTTCGGTAGAATATTGAGGTTTTAAGTAAGTTGTTGTTCACAGCACAACACTGAAGATTATTCGAGCAATGAATCGAAGCTTTAAAAAATTCGTTCCATCAAAGGAAGCAAGACATCGCTGACTGTATAGCATGCCTATATGAAATATATATGATGCCAACTCTTATGCAAGTTCTTTAGCTCTCGAAGCAACAATCTGCCCATTCGAAAAAGAGAAAACCTGAAAATTGTGTTGGCTAATTTTAAAAAATGTTAGCCATGCTCAGAGGCCCACATGAAACTTAAAATAAACGAGGGCCAGCTAATTTACATCTGCTAAGGGAAGCATCAGAGACTACGAGATCTTGAATGGAGGCAATCCAGAGCCGCCTTGCTGCTCTACATAAATGCCCTAGTACCACTGGGCCTCACACCCAAGTGCGAGACGGCCGTGTAGGCGAAGCGAGCGACGGCAGCTGGACATGGGTCAGGCTGAGGTGCTCTGCTTAGAAATGTCAAAATTATCGCCATCTCTGTATCTTGACAATTTTATATCGCCAGGAAGCTCTCGACGAGCTTAAAAACACTGCTGAACTCATTTTTCAATTTGAGGGCAACGGACCGCAGAAACGATTGAAAACCAGCAAACCGGCGAGTTTCTATAGAAACTAAACAGTTCATAAAAAATATTCTGGAAAGAACTCCTTGACTCCACTGGTGATATGTTGAAGCCAGTTAAGCGTACAGTGCATAGAAATAATTACCGCTCTTAAACTTTCCTTATTATAGAGTTACACGACCATCAACTGCAGAAAAAACCGCAGTGTTCAGCCACATTTCGTGCATGTGGTGTTTGCGGCTGAAATTTCTAGGTATTTCGATGCGTTGTAAAAAAAGGTTTTACATTGTTTTAAAGAGTGCATTCTGCTTCGTTTGCTTTATTAGTTAGTCATCCAGTAGCATAATTTGATTAGCAGAAGGTGGGCTGCTAAGTCGACTAAATCGTGTTTTCAAACAAGCCATAATGTGCACTCCATTCAACTAAATTTGAAGCTGTTTACTATCAGTGTGATCCCATTAATGTACTGCAACCAACTGTGCTTAGAAAAAAGTAAAATTCCGAAGTTTCTTGAACATCGCTAGTGAAGTGTGCTATGGAGAGGCCATTGGCAGTTTGGGGGGGGGGGGGGGTCGTAAATCAATTAATGGCCTTCCAGGGGAGATTGCTGTGTAACTAGGTCAATTTTCAAAAAGAATCGGATTAGAGGCTATCTACAGATTCGCCTAGAAAGGGAAATGGTTTGGTGTAATTTAGGTTTTGTAGGAATAACTTTCAGCGAAGTTATGGAGCTGCGACGGTTTGCGACGGAAAAACCTGTCGCAAAGCGTCGATTGTTCACGAATTAGGAGCGGTATTGTAGAGGGGATACGAATAGAGCGTCATGGCGAAGAAGAGGATGGAAGAGACAAAGCGGCGGCAGAGCCGGGCCCCTCGCTCCGCTGTTCACATCGCGGCTTCCAAGCGTATTTTTATTCTGATTTTCTCATATGTCGGCGGTCCACGGTGTCGATTGTTACCTGTACTCCGTTCATAACGACGGTTCCCAGCGGTTTGAAGTGTTATCCTATCGTCCCGGCATGTGAATGGCAGTTGTGATCGGTTGTTAGACTTAATTGGTTTTTCGTGTTGTGAAGGGTCAGCGTTTGAATCGCGAATACGATGAATAGGTGTTTACGTGAAGGTATCTGGATATTACTTCCATCGTCCTTTTCTCGATATTTCTGTGCACTTCCATCGTCCTCGTTGGATACGCCTATATTGTACTTACAGGCGTGCTCCACTTCAAAAAACCATGCCGGCTGCGGGGTAAGACAGGGAAATTCTATTCTTTACGATTAGGGCGCTATCATTTGTCGCTGACGGAAAACGAATTAAGATGACTTCCGGCATCTTGCCGCATCAAAAGCCGATACCTTCATGGCTTGGCGACGCAAAAAAAGGATTTTAAAAAATATACGTTATATAAAGAGTCGCGTCTTATCCGGAGTCGTTATAACGCGTGGGATCCATATAAGATTCGCCTTCCACTAAACTTTACGACTGCTTATCAGTGTTTGCTCAGAGACTCAACGACACGTTCTTATAAAGCTCTTATAAAATGATAAGGACGGTGTCGCCTTTACGACACATCTCGTCTTCTACTTCTACGAGATCTCGCGTAAGCAAGTACGTATTTGCTTTATATTATAAAACGTTCTAGGATGACCATTTGTGATAAAAGTCAGTGTTTTTTGTTTCGGACAAGTGTGGCGCCAACTCAGGGTAAAGTGGACTGGGGGAGGGGGGGGGGAGCGAGAACTGGGATTCGGGAACATAGGCGGCGCCCCTTTCGACTGCGCTACCACCTCTCCCTCCTATGTTACCATACTATATGTAAATTGTAAATAATGCTGCTTTTTCGGCTGACACTAGCTGATTCAATTAAAGGATGCATCATACAAGTGGGCACTTGCCAATCCACATTTGAGAACACGCCATGCGTGCTAGTCTTTGCAGGAAGTTGCAGAGGTAGCCTACCTTTCACTTACGGTGGGCAAACGATGTAAAAGTCAGGGTGGTCCATTTCTAAGACAAGTCGTTTTTAACTAGTGAGTAAAGTGACAGTCAGTTACTCATGCAACCCGTTGCCACACCTTTATGCCCTAAAAAAACTGGAAAATATAAGAGGATAGAAAATGTAAAGGACGGCGTTATTAAGTTCCTCTTGGGACGCACCAAGCATTCTATTCTATTTCTACGGGATGTGTGGAGACAATCTGAATAAGCTTTTGGCCTAAACAAGGACATACGGTGGCCAGCCGATAAAAGGGACCAACTCTCATCCTCTCCGGACAAGTTTGGTTTCATGAACTCTCACTTCATGATGTTGAGTCAGCGCTCGCCCGCCAACTTCTCTCCGCATAAAGGCTGCAGCGCCGCAGAATCGTAGCTCGGGAACGAGCCCCAGTAGGGGCGAGGCTTGTCGGTTCGCCTAGTCAGCGGACCCGCAGAGTAGCTGACCAAGTGATAAAGAACAAGGAAAGCGTTCTATCCCAAACAGTTCAATCTTACATTAGGATTCAACATCACTCCTATGGCTGATTGTGGACTAGAGTTAAGGCAAAAAATACATAAAAAATGCAAGTGTGAGAAAGTAGCAGAGTATTCCCTAAATTTAAATTTAAATTTAAGGGAAGTGATGCATCCCAGACATCTGGAATCAAAGCACGTATCCCGGAGGGATGGAAGGTATGGTTGGCTTGCATGGGACTCGACTGGTGAATTCATACGAGAGAATCATTCTCTAACTAGTGCACGTTCCTTAACCTGTTTGGATCAAATACACATTCGGCACAGCATAAAGACCCCACACAGCAAATCGTAAAGCGTGCAGAACAAAAATTTTTATTAACTTTTCCTCGATATATTTAACAGCGAGAGGGTGGTTAGGCACTCACAAAGGAAGGGTCTGAAAGGGGGAGCGAGTCATATAGGGAGAATCCTCACACCTCAATTGGAATGAAAATGTGTTTATTTTTTGCCCAATCGTTAAATCCAAGGAGTAGAGGGTCAAATGGGATACGGTGCAGCACGCGTTTGGGGGTCTTGTACACCTGCGATGCTTCTGCACCAGTGGCTCGGAGCGCAGGTGGGTAGAGGGTTAACTCATGCGAGAGAGGTCAGGGGTTTGGCTCTCCAGCGTTGCTGCACTTTTTCATTTCAACTGATTGATAGAGGTTTGGGGGATTCTGACGTCTATACCATTTTCAGACGTTTCCCGGTATTTTTCAGCGGTACGTTGTGGTATTCAACATGGTGATGTATAAATGTTCAACACCAGTGATACACAGGTACAAAGTGCATGAAGCACCACTGGGCACCTTACGGGTAGCGTATAAAGGCTACAAGCTCCTCATGGTCTGTTTCCATACATGGACCAAAGGCCTCGGGAAAAACTATCCTGCTCGGATTTTCAAAGGAGACCACGTTGTGCCGTCGGAGCTGGTTCAAGTGAGAAACGAGGTGTGCGGATCCCGCAAATTGAGCTAAACGGCATCGATACCTCTTTCCCTCATGTCTTCCTGCCACCTAGAAATCAGAGGTCTGCTGAAGGTTTTCTAGAACCTAACACCAACAATGTCCGCCGACGGTCGAGTGGTGATCCACCTGGTCACGCTGAAGTGTGGCCCACCTTTAGACAAGGAATCTTCGAGGGAAGAAATCAAGCTTGCCAAACGGTTGGCCAGCATACTCAAGGACTTCGAAGTAACTTGAAGTTGACGAAGACCTGAAATTGACTTGAACAGCTGGAAGTTATGGAAGAAGAAGAGGAGATTGGGATCCGCAAGCTGAACTGATGGACTTGGAGAGGCAAGCAAGCAGTGGGCATATGATAACGTTTTCGGGTGGAACTCTTGTTTCGGAGGAAAGGGTACGTCTTCAATTGGATTTCGGTTGCGTGCTCATGGAGGAAGACACCGCGATTCACTAACAGGCACTTTGTACCTGTGTATCACTGGTGTCGAACATTCGTACATCACCATGTTGAATACCACAGCGTACAGCTAGAAAAATGCGCAGAAAACGTCTGAAAATGGTATAGACGTCGGAATCCCTCAAATCTCAACCAATCAGTTGAAATGCAAAAATGCAGCAGCGCAGAGGAACCAAACCCCTGACTGCCCTCTCACGAGTCAACCTCCTACCCACCTGCGCTCTGAGCCACTGGCTGCAGACGCATCGCGGGTTTACAAGACCCCCAAACGCGTGCTGCGCCGTATCCCATTATGACCCCCTACTCCTTCGGTTTAGCGACTTGGCAAAAAATAAACACATTTTCAAACTAAATGAGGGGTGAGGATTCCCCCTATATGACTCTCTCCCTCCGTTCAGACATACGCTTCAGACCCTTCCCTTGTCATAGAAGGAGTGGCTGGACTGCGTCCTGCTACCCCAATCGATGTTTTCTATTCGGAGCATCTAATCATCTATCGCTCTGAATCGATGAATTGTATCGCACTTGTCGGAAAGGATCAAGTTGACTGCTCCATCCAGCGGTCGGCCACTTGAACACGTTGAGATTATAGATCAGATTCGGGTTCCAATTACCTTTACAACATCTCGTGATATGACATGACGCTTGTTAGGAGGTTAACTAACGCCGATTTTTGTCCTGCTTTTTATTCTGGTTAACTATAATATCTTCGTTAGAAAAGATGGACATATATACATAGAAGAGAGGACGTATACGTCTTTTTATTTCATTTGCTTAAGATTTGTTTTCAGGCGAATTTTTCGAATGGATCCGGTCAATCGTATAGAAGCCGCGCTCGCGGAATTACAACTGAACGGGAATCAGGACGAAGCGGCGAACCCTCCCATAGTCTATGAACCGTTTGGGTGTGATCGTAAGAGTGGTGTGGTCTACAAAGTGACCTGTTTGTCTTGCGAGATGTTTTACATCGGCGAAACGGCAGGAGAACTTCGTGAGAAAGTCGAGATGCATCTCAGAGCTTTGCTCAACCGTCAACCCTACTCGGACGATGCATTCGCGGAGCACCGTACCCTCAGGCACGCGGAGGGCCCAACGCCACAGTTACGGGTGTCAATTCTCCACGATAACTTGCCGGACAGAGAGGAGCGAAAGGAAATGGAAGCGCTGGAAATACGAGTCCAGAAACCAACGATCAATCTGCTCCCTATTGTTTATGAAACGGATGAAGATGCAACAAACAAGAGTGGTGTGGTCTACAAAGTGATTTGTTTGTCTTGCAAGAAGTTTTACATCGGCGAAACGGGGAGGGAACTCCGAGAGAGAGTGGGTGAACACGCCAGAGCTCTTCGTAACCCTGAAAGTTATCCGGGATATGCATTCGCGGAGCACCGTACCCGCTCGCACGCTAACGAACCAACGCCAACGTTAAAGGTGTCAATACTCTACAATAACCTGCCGGATAGAGCGCTGAGGAAGGCAATAGAAAAGCAAGAAAGAGATCTCCAGAGACCACCGATCAACCGGCAGGGACGAGGACGACAATGAGCATTACCAGTTTTTAGGGCTAACGGAGTGACTGCAAGGAGTGATCGCGACATAGAGTGACTGTTTACATCCCATTCTTATGGAAAGCTAGTGTAGGACCTTCGTGTCCGCTCCTGATTCTAGGTTTGTTGTGTTGTTCTTCGCCATGTTGTAATAAACTGTTATAGTCCTGAAGAAGGGCTTATAGCTCGAAACCGTCGTCAGCAGACATCAAGCTTCTTTCAAAAACAAAGCAATTGAATTACCAATTGTGAAGCTCAGGGAGGCAACAATTCCGATAAATTTTTTGTGTAAATGAAAAATAAGTAAACGATATTAGAAGTATAACGTTTTCCTGCTGGACCGAAGAGCCACCAAAGAGGAGATAAAACATATGATGACAGGTTTGCATGAAAGAAGGTGGTGCAATGAAAGTTCAAATTAACCTTTACTTTTCCCTTTTTAATGCTCACATGAAAGCACCGAACATAAAAGGGTAAAAATGTCATCAACCAGCATACTCATTTTTTAGACCACTCTCTCTTGGGGGATCAATACGCTCAATTGAAAGATAGGTATTAGGCTGAGTCATAAATTTTTGCAACCTTTCTGTTTTTTCTGGAATTCAAAGTAAACCCGCTGAAGTATTGTACTCTGTCTGAAAGCATGTTTCCTAGCAATTATTTCAAGTTATGAGTCTTTAATTGTCCTTGCGTTGTTGGAAAGTTTTATTCACTAGAACGATGACCACTCAAAGTGAAGTGTGTGATTTCGTTTTCAATTAGTTCAAGCTCGGCAGCAACCCACTGGCGAGGGTCATGCACATTCAGGAACTTACCGGCAAGTTTACTTCTAACCGAATAAATTATTGGAGACAGTATCAGAAGTTCCTTTCCACCAAAATGGGCAAGAAGGCAAATCCATCAAGTCAAATTCTCCACAAACTACAATTGGACTGACTGATGGTCCCTACACCTCCCAGTGAACCACCGCTCGTCGGCTGCAGAGACTGGAATGTCGCCAAAATCCCCTTCGTCGATGCCTAAGTCGCTGTGCTTCCGACTGCCGAGAGCTCCGGCACCGGTTCAAGCAAGGATGCCTGGATCGAATCCTTACCAGCGACGAAAAGCGGATGCTTCTCTGTAACTGCAAAGCCAGAAGGCAATAGCTGGAGCGTTCTGACGTTAAAACCGGAGCTCCACCAAAAGAAGGTCCTTCTGCGTTTGTTGTGGTGGTCCAGTGCACCGCGAGCTGCTCCTCGTAGTCAAACCATCCTCGACGCTCGCTTCTGCCAACAACACGATTAGTTCCAGCAAAAATTAGTGGAGAAAGAAGTCGATAAGAGTATGTTTCTTGCACCAGGGCAACGATCGACCCCCTACGGCACTGGCAAAATTATAGGAGTTGGGCTAAACCAAAATCAAGCAACCACCATACGCCCCGGACATTGTGCGGTCTGACTGCCTTCTGCTTCGGCCGACGGACCACTTCCTCCATGGTAGGCGCTCCGCCGAAGTCGATGAGGTTACGGCAGTGATGCATGGCTTCTTCACGTCGCAGTCGACCAAATTCTGCAGAGATTTTATCCACCCAGTTCATGAAAAGCGGAAGAATCTCATAGAGAATGACGACAATTACTTGGTTTAAGTCAAGCGCTTTTCTTTTGTGGTATAATCATATTTTCGCCGGAAGACCAATTTTGTTGCAAAATTTATGACTCAACCTAATACCATGTTGGCCTGAAAGTTGTGGCGGTTTTAACTGGTCTACTTTGAATAACCATGGCCTTCCTCATACTCACCGGATTCAGTCCAAACCGAAAAGCGGTTTCACTGACTCCTAGTCCTTCCGCAGTCTCGCGAGAGTGCACAGCAAGAATAGGAAGGACACTTTCAGTAGCAGCTTGATGAGCGGATTCAACATGGCTGACGAGTAGAAGCCGTTGGAGGCTGTACCGTTCAGCTTCTTCTTGCAGCTAGCGATGTCGAACGGATACTTAACGCCAACTATGGTATGTACCATGAGTCGAGACCCATTGCCAGATAAAGCCGAGTAGCACAGAGAAAATTCGTCTCTGCTCTCGCCTTCATCTGATCTCTTCTGGCTAGAAGCGCTCTTCGCCTTCTTACCTTCTTCTGAAGAAGCGGTATTTGCCTGCTGCAGCTTAGGCGGATCTGAAACTGCACCTTCCCCTCAGGCTTTTCAAAAACAATTTTCTATCCGAAAATCTGGTGCTTCTAGCCCAACACAAAACGCAGACAACGACTGCTCTGTCACATCAGTTTAGGGAGCAGCAAAGTTCTTAGTATCGAACGGATTTCGTTCACTTCGGCGCCCAGACACATGAAGCTGGACCATTCAGCGTTCTGAAAGAAGTTTCCTAAAACGTAAAGATTGAACCATTGGCAAAGAAAGCTCTCTGCTACGTCAGGCTGATGTCGTGAATCGAATCGAGACATGATGTATGGAGCTCCGTACATATTCGTTGGCTGTAGGACGTGTCACGTGTTTTCCAGTGCACTGCGCAATCTTAAGGACACATGCCCGACATTCAAGACTGCGTTATTCTGTCAGCAATCTTAATTTGACATTACATTCTTTGTTATGTTTTGCACTGGAGGCATCACAAACAAATGCGGCGCCACCTGTAGATCGAACCTCGATAGGAGGTGTTAGGCTTAGGCACCGCTCAGGCCAATCAAGCCGTTCATTCATTCGGAGTCAGTACCCTGGCACCAGAAGGGCAAAACGCTTATTCATAGACAGCTAGCCAGGTCATTGTGTAGGTTAAACAGGTATTCCAGTTGCCCACACGACGCCACATTGACGCAAAGTGAGTAGCACAAACAGAGATTGATAAGCTCCATCTTCACCTCGTTATAGTCTCGTCTTCAATCCGCTGGATTTTCGACGCTATACTCCTAAGAGTAGCCATATGAAAGTGACGCTGTAATCAGTTTAGAAGTTTATTCTTGAAGTAACAAGCGAATCTACAATTAGTCTTCGTAAGTTGGCCAAAATGCAAAAAGTGTCATCACGAACGGATTTGTTTTCGGAAACTAGAACTTATTTATCAATAAAGAACCAAGGCCGCAGAATTTAACCCTTTGTGGGAGGAGGGTTGCACGCATTCTACTTCCACGGGATGTCATGAAGGCGATTTTAATGTTTTGTCGCCTATGCTTGCGGTGGCCAGCCGATTAGTCAGTGCTTTATCCCTCCCAGACCTTCCTTTATCCTTGTTACCAATTCGGCGACCCAGAGGATTGAAAGTCGTGAATGGCCTGGTCGGAAAATCCAAAACAAGAACCTGATGTCGAATGCACGTGACAGCCGGCACCTCCTTCGACTGCGCTACACGCGTCTATCCTAGCGATCGATATTAATCGCTAATTGATTGACTACTATCACTGGTCAGCAGTGTCAACCATTGACCTCAAAAAAGTAAGAACATTGTAAATCGAATACAAGTGGTGGAGCACATCATGTACGTTACAGGGTGAACCAAAATAACGTGGACAAGATTTTTTTATCGTAATTATGAAACAACCAACAATTCGAGAAAACGACGACTAAATTACAACAATACAAACATTGGGACACATCATGTTTAAGTGATTTCGAAGTGGCCTTCCTTGTAGCGGATGCAGAGGGCCAAACATTTCGCGAATTTTTCGGCGACGGGCCGCAGGTCATCAGGATACAACCACTCCAAGGGCAGGGATTCCTTCAGGGACTCGAGACTGCGGTGGCGTTTGACGCCGACCCTGGCCTCTAAAGTGCCCACACACTGTAGTCTATCGGATTCAAAACCGGAGAATATGGCGGCCATTCCGAAGGCGTGATGAAATCGGTGAAATTGGCCTTGCACCACGCCTGAGCACTCTTCGCACTATGTGCGGGTACAGAGTCCTGTTGAAACGTCGAGTGGGCATCACCGAAGTGCTGGTGGGCCCAAGGAAGAACTACGGACTCGAGAATGTCTTGCTGGTACACATCTTCGTCGATTTTCACTCCTTTATCCACGAAAACCAGGGGTCTTGCCGCTGGCGCAGATTCCGCCCCAAGCCATGACAGATTATAGGTTTTGGACGATGGTAGAGGTGCTTGGCGCCTCTGTAGACCAGATCCTACCATTTTTGCGATTGTGCACCTGGTCCATGGTGAACAGCTTCTCATCCATGAACAGAATCTTTTCCCAGGCACGACCTGCGGCCCATTGTAGGAAAATTCGCGAAACGTTTGACCCTCTGCATCCGCTCCAAGGGAGGCCACTATATAAAAGTATATAGGCGAAACGGGAAGGAAGCTCCGAGAGAGAGGGGATGAACATGCCAGAGCTTTGAATAACCCTGAATGTTACCCGGGCTATGCATTCGCGCAGCACTGTACCCTCTGGCACGCTAACCGCCCAACGCCAATTTTACGGGTGTCAGTTCTTCACTATAACTTGCCGGATAGAGCGCTGAAGAAGGCAATAGAAGCGCAAGAAATACGGCTCCAGAGACTACAGATCAACCGGCAGGGACGAAGATAGCTATTTTATCTATATGTAAGATAATGATTAATACGTACTTTGAATAATTAAATAAATTTAATAATGAATTTAATAATTTAATAACAAATTGAATAATTGAATAAATTAAATAATGAGATGAATAAATTAATAATAAATTGATTGATTACCTTCAGTAATTAATATAATTAATAATAATATAATAATCTTTAACAAAGATAATTTATTTTTGTTAAAGATAAATATGGTCTGAATATGGACCATGCAGGAGAAATCCTTGCGAAGCCCTGCTTGCTCCACTGGCTGATATTCATCCAAGCAACGCTCCATGCGGTTGGGGAAGATCTTGTACACAACCGAGAGAAGACTGATGGGTCGATAGTTGTTGATATCCTCCTGCTGACATTTTTTGAACATTAAAACTGTTTTCGACTCCTTCCATGAGTCCGGAACCCTACCAAGTCGAAGGTAGTGGTTGAAGTGCTTGGCAAGAAGTGAGCAGAGGGCACTGCCACCCGCACGAAGGGGATCAGCAGAAATGCCGTACGGTCCGGGAGCAGTGCCCAGCTTCATCCTTCTGATGGCATGAGCAACTTCTGATTCCAGAATGGGAGGTACTTCCTCAGCTGGTAGCATCAAGCATTTCGGGACAGTGATGGAAGAACGGAACAGATCTGTGTAGAATTCTTGAACGATGGCCTCCATCGCTCTTCGAGACGTTTGCGTTGTTCCATCCTTATCCACAAGGGCTGACTTTATTGCCTTCTGATCGCAGAGATCTCGTTTGCAGCGCTTTATGCTTGAACCTTCCCCAGCGGCTTCTAACAGCTTCAATCTTCTGTAGGCTTGAATGGACTCCTTCACTGCAATTCGACAGGCCTTCGAGATGGTGATTTTTTCCAGATGGGAAGTATTAGGATCCCAGTTTAACAGCTCTTCTTTGCTCCAAGAGTTTAATCAAATGTGCGTTGAGTCTTGAAACAGACGATGATGTGGCTCCGCAAGAGCTGCTAGCACATTTCAACAGTTCTTCTGCTGAGAGCCTTATATAAGTAAGAGTTCCCCTTCTGCCAAACATTATAGTCCATCTTACCTTACACGTATAGCTGTATAATATAAATATAATAGAGCTGGTCGTGGACTTGTCCGTCCTACTGCAAAGATTGGCAATAGCCTATAGCCAATACAATGTGCAGTAGCTGTTAGTAGTGGAGTAGTAGAGTAGTTAGAAGTGATAACATCGGGTAACAGAGATTGGATAACGCTATTTTTTATCGTTTAGAAGGAATAGGCGTCGGAGAAGACTGCTAAAATTTCTCTCAGCTACTGTAGATGCTGTTATCAAGCTGTCGCGGTGTTTTAGAATTGATACTTTGGTAGCTACCACTTTTGGTTAAAAGATTCTGAAGCTACTGCTCCTCATGATCCTTGTTCAGACATTTTTTATGCGCAAAATATTCAATTTAAAGGATAGGATAAAAATAAAGGACGGCGTTGCTCAGTCCCTTCTAGGATGCGCCGCGCATTCTACCTCTACGGGATATCGTAGATGGCGATTTGTATGCGTATTTGGCCTATACAATGACTTACCGTGGCCAGCCGATGAACAAGTCAGTGCTTTATCCTTCCCAGACAAGTCTGGTACCAATTCACCGACCCGGAGGGATGGAAGGCTTGGTTGGCCTGGGCGGGAAATCCGAACCAAGAACCTTGTATCGGGTGCACGCCACAGCCGGCACCTCCTTCGACTGCGGTACATGCACCCAAAACATTGAATTTAGTAAGGAAGGGTGCTCGTCTGGATCACCAGTTCTTTCGTGGGATGCGCCACGCATTCTACTTATACGTTCCGTAATGGTGTGCGATTGAGTGCGTGAGGACTAGCGCTGATACGCTGATAGAAGATCAGTGTTTTATCCTTTCCACACAAGTGTTGCGCCGATCCACCTCCCTTGAAGGGATGGAGAGCTTGGTGGAGCCCACTATATGTATAGCTGGACCAAGACGAGAAGTTGAATAACAAAATAATTTAAAATTATTCCCTTTGGGTATTATGGCTTTTGTATAAATATTATAGTTGTGTTTATTCGACTATTCGAATAATTATTCGAACAAGTTACTCGAATAATTCCTGGTTTTCGAATACTCGAAACTTCCTGATTTTCGATTTCCTTTCAAAATCGAATATTAGAAAACCAGGGAGTTTCGAATTTGAACAATATTATATAATAAGTTATTCGAATAATTATTCGAATAGTCGAATAAGCACAACTATAATAAATATGCAGTGATAGTATTATTGCAGGTTTCATCTTATCTGTTCTCAGCTACTGCAGACTTTCTTGTAGACCAATCTTTAATCAATCCAGCAAATCTTTCATCTCTGCTTAATGCTGAGATTCGTTGGTTTAGCTAGAATTATACATTATATTTACACAAATAGTATTCTCGAAGCCGGGCTCTAGAAGAGCCAAATTCCGTTGTCAAGCCAATGACTTCGAAAGCTCCTCCAAAGTTCAAGCAATCTATCTTCGCTTCCGCTAAGAATTACTCGCGAGGCCTAGCGCCTCGATCGATTCAGCGGCGGCTGTGGCAACGGCGTTTCTTGTTGACAAACAAATTTGAATCTTATCGTCATCGCTGGTCATTTTGATACCCCCATTTCTCGCGTTTCCCTTATTATTATAGTGTCCCTGGCTTTCAGGGGAAATATGGAACTATCTCCCGAAATTTTATTCGTAAAACTTTCATAAACTTTCCGATTTACTGTTGAATGCAAATATATTTCACCACACATCAAAGGTTCCAAGAAATTTTAACGCGAACAGCGCTTAGATTTTGGCACCCGGTCTTTAATTTTATAGAAATCTTTGTAATTAAAGCTTTGTCTCCATACCTCTCTAGCGAAGCATTCAACCTTTTCAAATCTTTGAAGGGCTAGGCCGAGGTGTTGCTATGTATCCATAGCCTATAGTCGACCTTAAACTTCACAAAGATGCGCATGAAACTTCATTTTTTCAGAAGCAGCGCCGCTGACATTCAAGACTTCGTTTCGCTTCCGGAACGAAGGGAAAGCTGCGTCGCGAGAATCCAATCGACTCGCACTGGGGATGTCCATAATGGATTTGGTTAGTGAGGCATCAGACTCAGAGCCGTCTTCTTTTCCAGTTCTTTAGATAGCTTCTTTCAATAAACAAATCAATCACAGTTTAGATGGAAAGTGGCGGAATATGATTTTTACTTTGAAACTCACGAAATATTCGTGGACTTGCTCTGAGGCTCAAGCTTATTCCGTTTCAACCCTCAAGTTTATTCTTGTTTTTTTGTACCTAGATACATGTGTATTTTTGTATTTAATTTTTTTAGCTTACGGTATCCATGAAAACACAGTTGTTAGGTTGGAACAAAGTTTTAATCGATTTAGTGTTTTGAATATTTCCGCCTTTGTTTAAGTTTTTTAGTCCATATTGGGATAGGCGATTTTGATACCACTACGAAGACAATAAATCGCAATCTTGTACATCGAATAAAATATTTGAAATATCTTCTAAATTTGAAGAGTTTTAACCGGTTTCCGTAACAGCTGAAGAACGGTCATGTGAAAGCTCAACCTACTCTTACCTACTCGTTCAGATGCTCCAGAATCTACACACCTTTGCCAACATGCTCTGCGAATGATTCCGGCACCCAAAATCTCAGACCTTCGATGTTGATATCGTTGTGATGAAGTTGACTGCTTCCCCTGTTTTAAAAGTACCTCCAAACAACGGGTGTTAGTTTCAGTTTCAAAGAGGTCAACACAGTTTTCTGTAGAATTTCCTAGAATTACCTCTTCTCTATTTATTTATTTATTTATTTATTTATTTATTTATTTATGTATTTATATATTATATATTATTATATTTATATTTATTTACATATTTATATATGTATATTTCGGCCAATAGCCATAGCGGAGCTATTCGCTTCTAATTTTTCTAAGTGGGCCTGAGTTCACCTTACTCGTCTTAAAGAGGGAGAGATCGTGAATTCCTTCTCTCTAATCTCGGCGTAAAGCGTAATGAACGTTTGCTTTGATTTAAAATACTAAAAATTACTAATTATTAAATAAATAAAAAATAATAAATAAATGTATAATAATAAATAATAATAAAATTACTAATTGCTAATAATACTAAAAATTACTAATAATTAATGACTCTTACAAATTACTAATAATTAGTTAATTACTGTGTCTAATTATTAATTACTAATTACAAATATTTTGATAGACACGGATAACTAGAAATTCGACAGAGTTGTACAATCAAGATCAGGAGGGAGCTTTGTGAAGATCACTTATACCAGTCGAAAAATGAGTTATATATCTAACCGAAACTCCATGTCATGCCTTCGAAAACAATGTAGATTTAATCCATCTCTGTTTTTTCCTTCAACTAATCTCTAATCATTTAGAAGTTACGTTCGATCAAACGGCGCAGGTGGTGTAAACAGCATGTAGCATTCCCGCCCGGTCAGAGGGAGGTTCGGGTTCAAGTTCCACCTGGCGCTAGACGTTTTGATTGCGACAAAACATCGTTATGACAGCTTACAACCTTGACACCAGCCACTTGAGGCTTAAGGAAACTAATCTGAATCTCTTAGATTATTAGCAAATTTAGAGTCATGTGAGCTTGCTCTGATGTATACCTTACGTAAATACCTTACCTCACTGAGTAAATAAAAATAAATAATGAACAGTTTTTAAATAGCACACTTTGTGCAAAAATAAATAAATAAATAAACAAATAAAAGGTGTACCATAACAGCCAACAGCAGCTCGCTCGGTTCCTGGGGGGGGGGGGGGTCGGCTCCTCATCTTACCGTCAAGCATCATGACGTAACTGACACATTTCCCTGAGAGCTGAATCCAGGACGTGGAGATGGAGGAGAATTCTTAGCAGTTCGGGAAAACCTTAGCGACTGCTAAACAAGGCAGCTTCCGTCCGATAATCCGTATCAGCGACTGGAGTGAATTGGCATTAAACGAGTGTTTACGACGTCCGTATATGCATTTGTCTTATCCTTCAAAAAACTTGCTACTGTATCAGTAAATCTGCTTTTCGTCAATATCTTTTAGCTTAGGAACGTTTTCTTTTATTGATGTGCATAACGAAATTCTCCTTCTGACGAAATTCTCCTTCTGTGCAGAACATTCTTTCCTATCTCCGAAATCAGTTACAACTCATTTATTATTATATTTACTTTTTCCAACCATCTAGCCGGCGTACATATTTAGAAGATTTCTTTTATTTCTTTTATGTATTATATCTTCTTCTCTTCTTCGCCTTGCACTGATTTGCCCAATAAAGTACTGCCTTTCTGCCCGCTAATGTGCTTGCTCAGTGTTGAATAATGCTGTTCGCATCCGAGAATCCGAAGACGGTCTTGGAAGAGTGGAAAAAGTTTCTAAAATCCTCCTTTTGTCGTTGAACAACACCGATAATAAGGAAAGAACATGAACTGCGTTCGCTTTTAATGAATTGTTCTCTTTTTTCTTATCTTTTTCCTTCCTTGGATTTAGATAGCCAATATATGCTGTTTTCTTGTGTGCTTCAGTTTTGTGTCGGGTGATATACGCTGGAGGAATAAATGATTACATTAATTTTAATTTAAAAAATTCCACAAAACCCTTTTCTTCCTTAACACATGTCATTTTTACGTGAAATTGGACATATTTTCAAACCAACTTGGAACCTTTTCAAGTCAACTTGGACACTTCTCAGATTGTACATTCTTCTAGTCAAGCTTAACTCTTTGAAATCAAACTGAACATCTATCAAATCGAAGGAAGTGCCAGCAGATTAAACGAGAGGCTTTCCATGAAAGTTAAGCAACTTTTCTCTAAGGAACATTTACTAACATACTCATTAATAAATTTCGATTCACCTGCTCTAAGTGATCATCATTCGACATTTTTAAAATTTTCATTCCCTCGGAAAAATAATCGTTTATAATTTTTAAAGCGCAAAAAGCTAGCATTTTTCAGTAGAAGGAAGGATGCAGTTGGAGCAGCCAAGTGACCATATATGATTTAACCTGTTTTCGTGGTACCGTTGGCAACTGCGCATCGCCATACAATTTTTGCTATTAATAAAATGAAAATCGCGCCTAGCTAGACAGGCGAATGGCGAAGTTTTTTATTTCAATACACTGAAGATTTACAGCCTTTTCAATAACCTTTAAACTATTATTTTTTGTAAGGAATGGAATGTTTATAAAAGTCTAAGAAATGCTCATTTTTAAAGCAATTAAATTAAAAAAATCAAAGATGTCATGCTAACTGCTCTGGGACGAAAAAAATTATCTAAACAGTTTTAGAAAATCTTTGGTTTAAAATATGGAAAAGACTCCTTCTGATATGGAAAATGTTAAAGTTTGATATCGAACAAGAATTGATATCAAAGAGGTTAAAATGATAAAATAAGAGTAAATATTTAAAAAATTGTATTGTATTGATATCAAAAAAAATTATATGTGTGTCTAGTTTGGCTTTAAAATAGTTGCAATTTGATTTTAAAAGAGTGTCGAATCTGATGTAAAATACTATTTATGCTAATTTTCTTTGCTGATTTGATGCTGTTTATCGGAACTCCCCAAACATTTTTGAAATCTCCCTTTCAAGCTCTGGAAAGCTTTGAAAATCATTTGAGGGTTCTTTTTTCCAAAATGTACTCATAAGCCAAGATTTCTACAGCACGGATACTCGTAGAACAACGATGGATGCAGAAGAGCGAGAGAAGCTGGCTCACAGCGATGTAGAGATTAAGGTAAGTCTCTTTTTTATTATTTTCCTTACTATAGATTGTTTATGGGCGCTGGTCGGAGGAGGCGCGACTGCCGCGTGCACCCGATATCAGGTTCCTGCTTCGGATTTCCCGCCCAGGCCAAGCAAGCCTTCCATCCCTTCGGGGTCGTTGAATTGGTACCAGACTCGTCTGGGAAGGATAGAGCGCTGATTTGTTCATCGGCTGGCCACTGCAAGTCATTGTATGGCCAAATACGCATTCATGTCGCCTCCACGACATCTCGTAGAAGTAGAATGCGCTGGCGCATCCCAGAAGGGATTGACTAACGCCGTCCTTTATCCTTTTTATCCTTTATACATTGTTTATAGCATGTTTTCTTTTAACTGTGAAATTCCTAAAACCTATGCAAAAATTAGAGGTCAGGATAATGAAATGTTCTTCCGACATTGGTGATTCTCCTCTCCTACCACCGGCATTTTGAGCCTTACCCCAAAACTGTTCTCAAAAAATCGGTGTTTTAATAAACCGCGTTATGCTTACCAGGCTATTGTTTTTTAAGGGATTCCGATGTTCGGATGCGGTCAGCTCCTACTTGGAGAACCTCATTTGGTCGGTGGGCTATTAACACGAGAGCCTGAGTTGTCAAAGAGAGAAGCTGGATGTGCTGTTTTATGTAAATTTTTCTAAAGAAATGCGGTCCAGAATAATGTGAATATACAGTGTGACTCAAAAAATATATACAATGTTTGAAAAGTGATAACTTTGCTGACAGTAAAGGTACTAAGAGGTTAAGAATTTATATAAAATTTAGGAAAATAAAAACTTTCTGACTTATAAGCAGTATGGATTGAGCCGTGCACTTTTGAAAGTTTGCATTTTACACTCGATTGATTGTGTTTCGTTTGAATACATGTCATAATTTCTTCACAGTGTGGCAGTTTCGATTGATTTGTGCTTCTTTTAAGGTACAAAACTTAAGAACACACTATGGCTTACGAAAATTGCCGGGTGTCCAAAAAATGCGGGTTGTATTTAAAACGTTCTAACATTGATGCTAGCAAAGCATTTAAAGACGTTTGAAAATCATATGTGAAAGCAGGGTAACTAGATTACTGCCGCATGCAAATGGTCAGGATTGCGCCATGCTCCTCTGAAAACCTTGCACTTAGGACTCGATTGATTGTGCATGGGTTGAATGCCTATCACAATCTTGTTAATACTTGGCCAGATAACATGTGCCGTGCTTCTTTTAATGTCTAGAATTTGAAAATTATTTGGAAGGCATGTGAAATGCGCGTCTATTGATTGCACAGTTTAAATGTGAGCAGGAGCCCATTTTACATGACGTGCTCTGTGGACTGATGAAGCAACATTCAAGCTGAACGGAGAGGTTAATCGGCATAATTGCAGCTACTGGGCGGCGCATAATGTTATAAAAAGCACAGCAGAGGTTGAAGTGGCCAAGAGTAACAAGATTATAACAGGCATTCAGCCCATGCACAATCAATCAAGCCGAAATGCAAGATTTCAGGCGAGCGCATGGCACAATCTTGCCTACTTGCACGTTTCAAAAATCTCATTAATCTTTGCTTTCATGTGAGCTTCAAACATCTTCAGAAGCTTTATTAGCAGCTAATTAAAACGATTCAAACAGTATCTGCATTTTTAAGGATACCCTGCATTCTCTGCAAACAATGGTGTATTTTTAAGTTTTTTTACTCTAAAAGAATCACAAATCAATCAAAACGGTAACCCTGTGAAGAAATTATAATATGTATACAAACGAAACACAATAAATCTGTAAAATGCAAGAATTCAGACGAGTGCACGGCGCATTCCATGCCGCTCATGTGTCGGAAAATTTCTATTTTCTTAATTTTTCAAATGAGTTTCTAACTTATTCAGAACCTTTATTGTGAGCAAAGTTATCAGCTTTCAAACAGGGTATACATTTTCTTTTGAGACACCCTGTAGATTAGATGGAAGATCTAGAAAGGACTGCGAATACATCAGGACTTGAATAATGTCTCCACCTAAAATACTGCCTCATCACTGTCCGAATAGAATTTTCTGAAACGATCCGCTCCGGAATATGAGGCGAACTTTGGTCGAAGTGTCTACTTTTTGCACGTGAATTTTCGATGCTCATGAATTTCACGTTTATTCAGAATTCAGAAGTTTCAGACCTTCACCACATTATCTTATGCGCTCAGTTTACCAGTACTGAAGCGCTCTAGTCACAATGAATGAACGTCATAGAGCAATAAACTCAAGGAGTTCGTTGCAGATACATCCAGATTCTGTACACTTGGAGATCCCTGAGGAGCAAATCGGCAACACTCCTACCACAATGAAGAAAGCGCTCTCAATGACCAGCATTCGAACGAGATTACGGGAGCAACGGGCAAGACTTCGAAGTGAGTGCGCTCTGTTGGAAGGTAGTGTTGTGTATTGTCATCGAGAAACGTTCGTTAAAAATCGAACTTAAAGCACTACACTTGGGAAAAGGAAAAGTTAAAAGAAATAGAAAAAAGAAAAAGAGATTTTAGAATTGAACGGCTTGAACGAAACGTTTTAAGAGATTACTGCAAGTTCAGTCGTAGTTTGGCACGTAGGTTCCCGGATGAGCGCCGTTTTTAAAACTTGTTCCAATTAGGGATGCATATTTAACGGTTAACGATTGTACGGTAATGAACGGTTGTATAGCTAAATAAGCATTCAAATCATCTCCACGGTATCGCGTAGAACTAGAATGCCTGGCGCATCCCGAAAGGGATTGAGTAACGCCTCTTTTATCCTTATCTTTTAATGCATTCTAGAAATTTCTTAGGCGATCCCCCTCCCCCATCAAGCACGTCAACGAATCCGCAACGGTGCTGGTCTAACCTCATCTAAGATAGGCCTATCCTCACCTGGCGCTGCTTATGCCAGAATACTCTTGCCCGCCACATGGACCAGTCGAGATTGAGAGAATGTTTTCGGCCGCTGAACGTATTTTAAACGATTTTAGAAACAAGGCTAATAACAAAAATTGTGAAACTATTTTCTTGAACGTTAACACGGTCACGCCATGTCAGACCTTTTCGGCGAGTCCGCGTGGCACGATACGTGTCACGGCCCCGACTTTGCAAAAAAATGGATTGGCCCCACGTACCAGTTACTCGAAAAACGTGCGTTTGACAACGTGTTAACATTCCACTTCCAAATAGGTTTTTAAATGTAATTTTATTAATTATTTCTGTTCTTAATGGGCTGGTGCCCGCATTGGGATAGCGTATGCTCATCGAACTGCCAGATAAAACAGTTTCGCAAAGAACTAGGAAAGGAAGGAACTCCGGGTACCTGCCTGATCGCACATTTTAAGATGCCTTGTTGGTGATCATCCTGAATAATGATTCCATACCTGTTCTTATTCCACACCCTGTAGAAAATTTGTTGCTGAAGACTTGTTTATTTTCTGCGTTTGTTGATGTTGAATTGTTTATTTTACATTGTAATGTAACACTCCATTTCCAAAACTTTAGCTGATGAGCTCTTGGAATTGAAGCGTATAAGGTACTCCTTAATTTTTTTTTAATTGAAATAATGGTTTGCAACTAACTGTATAGTATTTTTAACGAATTTTAACGATTTACCGGAAATTTAACGAACATTTTCCGGTGAAAAATTTCGTTTAAAAAATTTTACACACAGAATCTTGTGTGCAGCCCTAGTTCCAATATTTGTTCAGGCGAAATCCTTAGCCTAAAGATTTTGGTACAAGAAACCCTACGAAACCCATACAACCCATACGAACACAAGAAACCCATACAACATTGTGTGTTCCTTTTAGAAAACCATTACGATAAACTTCTGCTTACCTCCTCCGACTGCGTTACACGCGCCCTGAATCGAAAAGACTATTCAAATATTCAAAAATAGTTTATTTTAAGACAATTTCATATTCACAGACATGCATTAAAGCAGATTATTGAGAAGGAAGGCTGCCAGGAGAGCGTGTAGCGGCCTCCTAAGTACCCGAAGTTGGCGCTATAGCACTTCGTCTTCTTGCTGAGCTTAGTCACAGATTCGGATGACGATATCTGAAACGAAAGCATTCATACTACTCAGAGGCAGTGAGCTAAACACTACGAATCGCTAGAAAGCCGTAAAATTTTGACTTTGCTTGGAAAAGGTTAAGTTTTGTAAAGGTATAGAATTAATTATAAACCTTCATTAAGTACTGCAAAATCTTCAGTACGACATAACTTTTTGTTAATAGAGCTCGGATTATATGAAACTTGGCAAAAACACAGCTTTTCCATACAAGCTGAACCCATCTATTAAGAATGCAACTCGATTCATAAATAATTCTAGGACATACCGAGATCTTGTGGCAAACCCCTCTTGGTTTGTTCTCCTTTCTATTCTTCATTCTCTGGGTGTTTGCTATCGCACGTACTTTCTAATTGTTCTATAATGTTTGGCCTGGATCTTTAGCCAGTATCATGTGGATGTTATTCTATGTATACCGTTTCAATTACATTGTTCTTTACATGGATTTTAGCCATGTAATAAATAATAAATAATGAATAATAATAATAATAAACTAAAGCTATATCCTTGTGGTGGTGACTTCAAGTGTAAAAATATGGAAAACAAAGGAACGAAAGATTTCGGATCTATCCTAGTGGGGGGACACATATCTAAAGAGTATGTAACAAATCGGTTTGAGACTTACCGAGCGGCTCGTGGAGAACACGATAGGACATAAATTTAAAAGATTCCCGAAGAAAAAATGAAAAATTTCATTTGTTTTCGCCGTGGTTGTAAGGAACCGGAGTTATGTGCCCTCTTCCCCATGTTAGATCCTGGTTATAACATGTCAGGCGGGGGTTAACATACAGCATGCGGCTTTATTCGCCTTCCTTACCATGTTAGATCCTGGTTATAACATGTCAGGCGGTGGTCAGCATGCAGCATTCCCCCATTGCGTCGCCCTTTGTCCGCCTAGACGGATATGAAACCGCGGCGATTTTTTTTTGTTTGTTCGCTCGTTTTTCTTGTCTTTTAGGTTCTATCGTGTTCTCCAGGAGTCCCTCGGTAAGTCTCAAATCGATTTGTTACATACTCTTTAGATATGTGCCCCCCCCCCGACTAGGATAGATCCTCTTTTCCTTATGGCACGGTCCCTAGACGAAAACCTACAGAGTATCCTTCTCCTGCATTCTTCAGTAAGGAAGGAGAAAGAAGAAGGTAAAACACGCGGTTAATCAGTCCTTTCGTTGGATGCGCCACGCCTTCCACATCTACGGGATGTCGTGGAGGCAATTTGAACATCATTTAAGCTCAACAAAGACGGCTTCCCATGACCAGTCGATAGACAAGTCATTGCTTCAACCTTCTCAGGATTTTGGTACGAATCCACCCACCGACACTCAGTGGTGAAAAGCTTAGTAGTAGGCCCTTGGCGGAACCCGAACCATACATCTATTCATGTTGCTCACGACAGCTGGCACCGATGCTGTGCTCTGCTCCACGCATCTCTTTTCTGCTCCTGTCTTCAGCTTTCTGCATAAAGGAATCTACCTCGTTCCCATTTGAGAGTATCGACTGTCGTTTAAATGTTGTTTTCTGCCTAGAGCAAAAACCAAGACGGAAGTGATTCTAGAGCACAGTCAGTTCTTTTTGAGCTGCGCATGCAGTCTATACTACACAGGCCATATTTCATGAATCTATTGGTGGATGGTGGCCTGACAAGGCTGGTTTCCATGTGATTGTGCTAAATTTGGCGTGGACTATGGCGTCTGGCGATCTCCTTTTGCAGGCAAAAACAGACTGATGCCGGTGTAAACAATCCTTGCCGTACCAATTAGTATTACTGGAAGAAAAAGGGAGGGGTGAAGAAGGACAACTGATCATGGAGAGCCGGTGCTTGTCTTCGGGGGGATTTGGTAACACTAGGTCATTTTCGGTAGCAGCTATAGTTATGCTTTTGAGAAATTTTATTGAACGAATAAATTCGATGTCGAGAATTTTCGAACGAATGAATTATTGAAATTATTCGCTCATCAATTTTTTCGAATGGTCGAAAATTGAATAAGCCCCATTCAAACGTTAGACCGAGGCCCAGCATCTACAAGAGAACACGGACTTGTTTACCACTGAGGTCAGCAAACATTTGTTTACACCAGGAACTGTTCAAATATTAGGTTGTCCCATAAGTCTTCGCCGTTTTTTTCAACGATTCACTGCAGATTTCGCCGGCAGTCTCTTGCATAGCGCTGTATAGCTTTCGAAAGAAAATGATTTGCTCTATCAGACCGTTATTGCATTTCTTTTTTCATCATGAATTTTGTCAATTTTTAGGTCGCTGATGTGAAAAGTGAAAAGTGAAAAAATAGCCATTTGCGCACTTGTTCTCTCCGCTTAGGTTTATAATTTTTGCGCAGTTTTTTATAGCATTTGGAAGAAAATGTTCACTACAAGAATATGTGTTGGTCCTGTTTTCTAACTTGTCGTTTATTGGTTTTTAGGCCATCAAATTGGGACGACCGACTTTTTCGTCCGAATTTTTACCAAAACTCCGGTTCTGTGGTTGAATTTTTTTTTTGCTTGGTGTTATATGCCGTTTGGAAGAGGATGTCTTGCTCAGTAAGAATTTGTGTCGCGTTTATTGGCTCACGCTGGTTTCTGTCGAATATCAACAACTGGAGAAGGAGAAGGAGTTGTTGGTGAAGACGATTTTTCTCTTTTTGGAATTTGGTGACATTCAATAGAAATCAATAAACGCGACATACGTTCTTATAGAGCAAGACATTGTCTTTCGAATTTCATATAACAACAATCCAAAAAGTCCAGCCACAGAGAAGGAGCTGTCGGCAAATATAACCATCCTCCTTCGGACGTCCCAATTTGATGACTTAAAAATCAATAAAGGAAAAGTGAGAAAATCGGACCAACACACATTGTCTTCCAAGTGCTATAAAAACTGCGCAAAAAATTACAAACCTAATCGGAGAGAACAAGTGCGCAATTGACTACTTTTTCACTTTTTCTCTTTTCATTTTAACGACCTAAAAATTGACAAAATTCATAACGAAAAAAAGAAATCCAATATATTTCTGATAGAGGAAATCATTTTCTTTCGAAAGCTGTGCAGCGCTATGCAAGAGACCGTCGTCGAAAACTGCAGTGAATCGTTGAAAAAACGGCGAAGACTTAGGAGACAACCTAATATATCCGTGCAATCGAGCGTAGAGTATTCTACGCAGGGCTGTTGTGAGAGACCTTTAGCTTCCATGGAGCCGAATTCATCAACGACTTCCAGCAATTTAACAGAAAAAAACACAGCCGAAGTCCCTGATAGCGCGGCTTATCAAGCGATATGGTGAGCGATAACCCGCGTTATCTGAGTTCTCCGCTGTGAATTCTCTGTTAAACTTATACCATATAAGTCGTTGATGAAATTGGCGGTGATTGTAAAGTGTGTGAGATAGTATTATATGTAAATTTTTACTTCAAGCCTGACATTTTTCAAGACAAATTTGGCACTCTCCTAGGCAAGCTTGTCGCTTTGAGAAATAAAAATGAACATCTTTCAAATCAAACCAGCTTTTTCCACATTAAATATAGACTTTCTGAGACGATTAAAATAGTTTAATTGTAATTTTTATTAAATAAATGAATAATCTTGTTCAAACAAAATTTAAAACGACTTTCTTTTAAGATGTCTGACCCAATAGTGTTTGATGTTTCATGGTATTTTCATTTTTCAAGGAAGAATAATGGTTTTAACTCGGATACATGTCGCGTGGGCGCGTGTAGCGCAGTCGGAGGAGGCGCCGGCTGTCGCGTGCACCCGATACCAGGTTCCTCGTTCGGATTTCCCGCCCAGGGCAACCAAGCCTTACATCCCTCCGGGGTCGGTAAATTGGTAACAGACTTATCTGGGAAAGATAGAGCACTGATTGATCATCGGCTGGCCACCGCAAGTTACTGTACGGCCAAATACCATTCAAATCGCTTCCACATCATCCCTTAGAAGTAGAATGCGTGGCGCATCCCAAAAGGAATTGAGTAGCGCCGTCCTTTATCCTTTATCCTTTATCCTTTACATGTCGCGAAGAGGGACCGCAGGAGTGCGGGAACGCGCCGTTGCTCATGAGGACGAACCCCTCCCCCTCTAGACTTGCACCAAAATTATTCTAGCCGTTCTGGCCGTTTCAGAGATCTATACATGCTTTAGTCGTTTTATGTTGACCAGGAAGGTGAAGAGTTTGATTTCAAAACCGTCAAGCTTGTTTAGAAGTGTCCAATTTGATTTGAAACGTATTAAATTTCGCGTGAGATGGTATATATAGAAAGCTGAAAATTCTTATTTATTTATTTATTTATTTATGACGTGGGCTAAGGCCACATGTAAAAATACAATGTTAGAATATAAAAAAAACACAAACTTAATCAAAAACAAGTAAATACAATTGAATGCACTACTTATCAAATTTTGTTCAGTGAATTTTGTATCATTGAAGTTCCAACTGTAAGGCAGCTTCAGCTTGAAAAAGAAAAAGAAAACTGCATTGAAACCGACCGTATCCCATAGCTCTCGCGGTGACCTTCACGACAATCGCGAACTGGATGAGGAAAATCGCCAGCGATAAGTAGTCAACAGCAGGCAGAATAGTGGTGGCAATCTCTATCGCATCTCGAATGACAGTGATGTCGATGTGAAGCAGCGATACGACGATGTTAAGAACCGTTGAAAATGGCGCAAGCAGCAGCAGAAGTGAAGGTGTGCAGAGGACAGTCATTTTTCCGCGGACCGCTCAATCAGCTCCTACTCGGCCGAGCCGCCTGCCTTTTAAATGAAGTCGGCGTCGGTGAACTTTGACGAGTAAATAAACACGTGGTGAGCGAGACGACACCTGATTATGTAGTACGGGCACGTGAACGGGGTTGCAGCCCCCCCCCCCCCCGCACCGAGACAAACACCGAATGTTTTCTGTGCAGTGGTGAGAGTAGACAGTTCACCCAGCGCTCCACTATTTTGGTAGACTCTAGCACGTCAACAGCCTTTAAATAGCAAATTGGACTGACGTGAACGCTGAAAGCGAGCAGAACACGAAACTGATCACAGCTCCAACATCATGAGTATCATACAGGAGTGGCAGAAAATAGAAGACGCTATCTCTGTATAGAATCACCAGACCTTCGTCCCAGCAACACGACCAGCGCCACAGTGCTCTTCAGCACTGAAGAAGTGCAAAAATCCAGTTGATTTTCTGATGCGCCCGCAGCCAGCGGTCGAGTCTATGTCTGGTGCGCACTAAAACACGACAACAGGAAGTGCTTTCTAAATGGGAACTCTTCTTCAACCTCAATGAGCGATAAGTGCAATAACATTAGAAAGAAGTAAAGATCTGGTCTCATTCAATTGTAATACTCGGCTTGAGTAATGAAATTAGCTGCAGTACAGGCAAGTGCTCTCAAACTGAACTTTTATGAACTGTGCCTTGAATCCTTGAAAGGCTAATCAAGTTGGCTTATGAATAAAAATAAAAATAATACAAATTTTCAACTGAAAGGGACCGAAAATTCCTGGTTACTAAAGGAGCAAAATAAACACGGAAATAATTTTACATGAACATGTTAGGCTGTCGCAAAATTAATCCCGTTTCAATGTAAATAAGATTTTTGCCCTAAACACTAAAACATTCCGTCTCAGGATAAGCCACATATACCGTTCGGCGGGTTTTATCCTACTCTTTCAAAGAACATGTGTGCATGTCGGTCTGATTTTTCTAGCCGACCTTTTCCAGGACTTGGCAAAGTCATGAACCGACGCAACTATCGAATCATCATGCTTTAGAAGTTTAAATTGGGACATTCTGCGGGAGAAGCAACCCGTAACCTTAGCAACGCATCTGGCGATAATCGGCAAGGCAAAGAAGATGTCGAACTGCAGCATGAGCTGACGATGAGCAGCGTCTGGCACGTTTCGACACTTGCTCCAACCTGCTAACTCCGCCTTTGCCGGCCCCAAGCCCGTATGAACAGGGAGGAGGGTTGGGCGACGGGCCAGCAACCCGTCCCCGTAAAAAACCATTATGCTACAGAAATGATGGACTATATGGATACTGCTGAAAAGGGAAAATCGAAGCCGAGCTTTGTGACGGGAGACCTGATACTGGATTCGGTTTTCTCTCTGAAGAACATCACGCGTATTGGTACCTGGAACATACGCACGCTTCACCAAACTGGGCGTTTCGCCCAACTCCTCCAGGAATTCGATATTTACGGCCTAGACATTCTGGGAATCAGTGAGGTCCAATGGACCAGAAGTGGACGCTTGATTAGTGATGGCAAAACCATCCTGTTCTCTGGTCCAGGAAGGAGGCATGAAATAGGAGTAGGAATCGTCCTTAGCAAACGTGCTTCAAATTCTCTCGTTAGTTGGGAGCCAGTAAACGAAAGAATCATCACTGGGCGCTCTCGAACGAGGCATACCAGAGTTGCAATGATACAAGCGTGTGCTCCAACGGAGGACGCAACCGACGACGAGAAGGACGATTTCTGTGAACGGCTGGAGGATGTCATTGACGAAATGCCACGACGGGACCTCAAGCTTGTTCTAGGCGACCTTCAACGCGCAGGTGGGAGGCGATCGAAAAGGCATGGAAAAATCTGTCGGAGCATTCGCATCGTCGCACCGCCTAAGCAACAACGGAGAAAGGCTCGTGTCGTTCTGAGATTTCAACGATCTATGCATCGCGAATACATTCTTGTTTCACCGAGGCATCCACAAGAAAACTTGGAGATCGAAAAACGGCACGACGGCAAACAAAATTGACCACATCTGCATCAGCCGCAAATGGAGGACGTCAGTTAACGATTCACGTGTGTACAGAGGTGCGGATGTAGGCACAGACCACTATCTCGTCAGGGTTACGTTGAAGCTGAAACTGAAGATGCAAAAAAGGCCGGTTGTCAGACGACCATATGACGTCGAAAAGTTCAAGAACCATACAACCGCGAGGAACTACCGCGTTGAACTACGAAACCGCTTCAATATGCTTGACAAATGCGAAACCATTGACGAACACTGGGAAGCCGTCAAGACCGCGCTATGTGAAAGTGCTGAAGCGACCATCTGACGCAGAGGAGGCAAGCGAAAGGACCAATGGATTCGAGAAGAAACCTGGAAGCTGATAGATGAGAGAAAGCGAGTCAAGCAAAGAAAAGAGTGCGCCAAGACACCTGACGAATCAATCGAAGCGGGCGAAATTTATTCGGAACTCGATCGACAGGTAAAAGCGTCATGTCGCCGCGATAAGAAAGCTTGGATCGCTCAGAAGGAAACGGAGGCACAGCGGCTAGTCGTGGTGATTCCAGAACACTGTATAGAAATGTATCGGAGCTAACGGGAACAAGGCTCGACACGTGTGTCCCTATAAGGGACAAAAGTGGCAGATTACTGGTCAGCGAAGCTGAATAAAACGAAAGATGGGTTGAACACTTCCGTGAAGTGTACAACCAGCCCCAGCCATCCGCAACGCCTACGTTCGATGGTGAAAACGCCCTGGGAGAGCTAAACGTCAATACCGGCTACATAACGGTAGAGGAAACAAAGACAGCAATATGAAGTCTTAAAAACGGAAAAGCCCCTGGCCTCGACGAAATTGCAGCGGAGATGTTAAAAGCTGTAGCCGCACCGGTAGCAGAACAATTGACGACACTCTTCAATAGCTGCTGGCATCAGCATGAAGTGCCCAAGGATTGGAAAAAAGGCCTAGTAGTCAAACTGCTGAAAAAAGGAAGCTTATCGGATTGCGGAAACTAGAGAGGTATCACCCTGTTGTCAGTGCCAGGCAAAGTATTTGGCACCGTATTGTCAAGAAGGCTTCGAGATGCAGGCTGTCGCGTGCACCTGACACAAGGTTCCTGGTTCCCGTCTAGGCCAACCGAACCTTCCATCACTCCGGGATCGTTGAAATCGTACCGGACATAGTTGGGGACGATAAAGCACTGACCTGTTCATCGGATGGCCTCTGCAAGTCATTGTAAGCTACATACCCATTCAAATCTCCATGACATTCCGTAGACGGAGAGTGCGTGGCGCATCCCAAAAGGCATATATAAATGTAGTCTTTTATCCTTTACCCTTTATTTACTGCCCTCTGCTCCCTTACCATTAGGGTTTTCGGGCCGAATGCTAGCTTAGGAAGAGTGGTAGAACGGAATTGCTGGCGTATGGATTGTTGTCTTCTTCTTCTCCTCTTGGGTCCAAGCGAACCTAAAAATTGGATATCCAGGAGTAGCTACTTCCCGACCAGTACGAGGGTTTCGTATCTCAAAATTTCTCAAGTTTCAGCCAAGAAACAGAAATTAGCAAAGGCGCGAGTCAATCAATCATCATTATCAGCTGACCGACTGATCTCTCATCGCTATAACCTTCATCAGTCGCATTTTCGGTCCGATCCCGGAACTAAAGAGAGAAAAGGAAGGCGTGCACTCTCAGTAATGCGACTCTTTCCACTTTTACTGTTTCTCCAAAAAGAGTTAAGAACAGCGAGGAATAAAGTTGCTTCCAAGCAAAGTTACGATCTGCCAAAGTTCTCAGTCAAAATAGACCATTTCATATGCAACCAACTAATACAATATACCTGAGAACGGGGAGATGAGATCAGCTTCTCATGATCATGATTCAGGAAACCAATGTGCCGGAATCGTGGTGTTCCTCGTGCTAGGAACTCTGTGCAATGTTCTCGCCTATTTGGCGAGCGTCTGGTCGGCTCAGCTGAACGCCGACGTCGTCAAGTCAGCCGTTGAAAACGAGCACACATTGCGGTTTAAACTGAAGAAAAGTGGGTCCCTCGAGTAAATCAATGGTGTGACCTTCGTGTACACTAAACTACCTCCTTTAAGCACTGTCGGAAGCGCCGTCTAAGTACCTCATAGGATTGCTCAACTTTGGTGGAAGAGTGCTGAGTGCTGTCGGCACCGTCATGATAGTACAGGTAGGTTATTGTTCCACAAGTGCTCCGACACGCCTGTCGGCGTGTCTCGCAACTGCGCGTTTCGCGCGACCTTAGAGAGTCACTAAGTCAAGAGCACTCACTTCAAGCAGCCGCTCTGCTTGTGCAGCCTTCTCGGCACCTTAGCAGTGAAAAGAGGTATTTGAAAACCTTAGTAATTTCGAACCTTGGTCTACCTTCTTTAAGATCAGGTGAGTAGTTCTTTGATATGAAGCCGTCCAGCTCTCCCTGCCTCCATCCTCAACATCCCTTCAACGTCGGCACTATCTTCAGACAGTTCAGAAACGTAAATTATTTGCGTTAATCACTGCTTTCCAACTCAGACTGTTGTGGAGCACTCCTTAGGCCATAGTATCCGCGTGTCTCCCACCCCCGCCCCACCCCGATCGGTTAAATCTGGGAGAAAACCTCCGGTAATTCGATCTATAATATCGATCGATACTGGCCATCACATTGAAACCTTCCACCTGATGTGGAGCACCCCTTCGGCCATAATACCCGCGTGTCTCCCACCCCCTCTCCACCCCAATCGGTTAAATCTGGGAGAAAACCACCGGTCAGGACCTCGATTAGCTCCAGGGCTGAAGTTTCGTGCAGCTTGAACGACATCCGCAAAAAATCGATAATATCGATCGATATCGATTTTCTCCCCTGCTTGAAGGCCTTCCGTCGATGATCATCTAAATGCCCAGGCACGGTTGCCGACGTCTGTTCAGCGACTTCGATTACCCCTAGGGCTGAAGTTTCGGACCGCTTGGACGACATCCATTAAAAATCGATAATTTGATCGATATCGATTGATGGTGATCTACACTTCAAAAACGAACTTCATAATCATGTTCAGCGACCTCGATTACCCCAGGGCTGAAGTTGGCGACGTGTTCGGCACGTCTACGGCTCGCCATGCACGGTCACCGGCGTGTTCGGTACGTCTACGGCTCGCCATGCACGGTCGCCGACGTGTTCGGCAGGTATACTGCATCGCCTGGACGGTTGCCGACGTGTTCGGCACGTCTACTGAATCGCCAGGCTCGTTTGGCGACGTGTTCAGCTCGTCTACTGAGTCTCCAGGCACGTAGAAGGCGTCTTGGTATTTTCCGCTAATTTCTTGCCTTAATTTGTGCCCCGTTTCCCCGTAAATTCCCCTATTTTATGACTCATCGCGTCGATCTATAGTGTGACTCATCGCTTAGCGGAATATTATAGAGTATGATAGGCAAAGGAGGACTTAGAGGTCTTCGACTCCCTCCAAGGTGCATTAGGTACTGTAGAGTTCGCGATAGGTAATAAAGGATGTATATTATTCGATCTTTTTTGGGATAGGTCAATGAATTTCTGGAACTAGTCCCGATTTCAGTTCAGAATAGACATTGAATCCGACACTGGTGCGGATAATTCAAAATTTGTCATTTTTTCAAGTCCGGCTAAAAAGAGTATGCAAATAACAACATTTCTAAGAAACTCCGGATCTTGGAATGATTCAGATAAGAGTCGTCTTGAAAGGAAAGATTTTCAGATGATCCAAATAACTGCCTTATCTTCGGATTTCACATCGGATATCCGGAACGGATAGGATTTCAGTTTTCCTATCAAAAATCAGTTATCTGAAATTTCTGAAAATTTATCTTCTGAAAATATGCACTATTCGAATCGACCTAGGATCCAAGTTTTTCAGAGATGCCATTATTCGCACAATCCTTTTAGTCCGAATCGGCGTCGGATACAATGTCTTGTTCAGAATAAGAGGATGAAGCAATATCATTTTTAAGGTTGTATTTGTGCAGTCAGCATTTCTAGTCGTTCCATTGTTTTTTTTTTTAAAGATAAATGGAAGAGAATTAGCTAGAACTGGCAAGGAGAGCTCATGAACTTTCCCTAAAGATTCTCAACGAGACCTATACGATGCTGTAGGGCATGAGACGAGGAGCACAGAAGTGTTTTTCGTTTTTGCTAAGGGCCATTAGGTGGTCCGAAACCGACGAAAAACTATCGCAATGCAACCCATGTGGTTGCCGGTATGCCGCCCACATCAGTGCCGAGTTGACCGAGTGGGTAGTGTTGAGTACTTGTGAGCACGACGTAGTGGGTTCGGATCTAGACCTATACAAATTGTTGCAGTGGTTCATGAGCCTCCCTTTCGAGACAGATACAGTGTCTGGACATACTTCTAGGGCAGTCTTTACAACAATTCCTCGCCATGACTAACAACGGTGAATGACAAAACACGGCGTTGTTCAATCCTTTTGTGGGATACGCCACACCTTCTAATTCTATGGGATATCGCGTAGGTAATTGAACGACTATTCGGCCTATACAGTGGCTTGACCGTTGACAACCGATAGACAGGGGGTCGAGCGTTCTACCCCTTGTCCCCCTGGCCCGCCCACCCCCAACCCTTGGGCTTGCTCGAGAGTCCAGTGGCTGCCTTACGAGATAGTGGAGACGCAGACATTTGCCACCCCTCAGTTTAAAGAGCGGGGGGAGGGTAGAACGCCACTCCGCCGATAGACAAGTCATTGTGTCATCTCTCCCAACCTGTTACCAATTCACCTATCTCGAAAGACAAGAAGGATTGATTGTCCTTAGCGACACCCGAACCAAAAAGCTTGATTCGGAGTGCATGCGGCAGCCAGCCCTACCCCAACTGAGCTACAGGCGTCCTTGTGTAACATTCAAAATACAGTGACATGAGTCTTGTCAGTTTCTTCAAGCATCAAGTGGCTGGTATCGAAATTGTAAGCTCGCGTAACGATGTTTTGTTGCGATCAAAACTCTAGCGCCAGGCGGGACTCGAACCCGCACCTTCCGCTAACCGGGCGAGAACGCTCTACGCCGCCAAAGTTTCATATTTTTTCGCCGCGAAATAAATAAATAAATAGTCTCCATGACAGCCAAAGCATTCCTGTCCGGACAGCAAGAGATGCGGGTTCGAGTCCCGCCTGGCGCTAGAGTTTTGATTGCAACAAAACAGTGTTAGGAGAGCTCATAGTGACATGATTTACAGGTGATCGCTTCCTGGTGTAAACGCCGGCGATATAACGTACTGGTGAAGAGCGCAGCTGAAGAGGCGGACACGGTGTTGGGCGATGCTCACATGGGTGTCACCGACACAGCCGGAGAGTGTTGCCTCTCTTGTTTCCAGGTAAGAAAGCCTTAATCTCGACCACAGTCATGGCAGTGCTGTTCTTTGAAACCACTACCAACACTTAGAATCTCAGCGATACCGCTAGGGAACTGCTCGTGAATTTTTCGACAGTACAATTTATCCATAAAATTTAGGCCTAGTCTTGGCTGAGTTCGTGCTATTCAGAAATTCCGTCTAATTAGGTACGAAACCACATGAAAAGGCGTTTGTGAATTTACCCCAACGATTCGCATCTAATCGGGAGCACATTGGTGAAATTCGTTTCTGCTATGGGTCACTGGGTGGTCCAAAAATGTGTGACCGACTGTAACTCATGAACGAGAGGTCTGGGGTACGTATCCTCCCCATCCAGCTAGTGCTGGTAATTTTACCGCGTTCCGTTTGGACCGAATCCGTGTGAGCCTTTCAACTTGAACAGTCATGTGAAAATCACCCGTATCGTGAAAGGGTTAAAACGCCAATTTGTTTGCAAACTATTAGGTTGGTGCATAAGTTCTCGGACGTTTGATCCCTCCTGAATTGAAAACGCATTTTCCCGCCAAATTTCTCACATGAATCGGCGCGTAAATGATCGATCGATAGAGAAGGGAAAGGGCTACAAAACTGTTCCTAACATTTTCTTCTGCGTTGCTAACGTCAGCTACTATGGCTAAGCAATTCATCCCAACTGAGACGCATATTCGGCACGTCATGTTATTCCTGCATCAATCTGGCCTCAATGCCAACGAATCGTATCGTCGCCTGAAGGATGTTTACAACGAGAGTGCTTCTGCTCGAAGTACTGTGTACCAGTGGTTGTCGAAGTTTGCAGTTGGTGAATGCTCCGTTGAAGATAATGAACGGGAAGGACGCTCGATGACACTGAATTTGGATGGCCTCCGAAGTAGAGTGGAAGCGGACCCATACCAAACCACTCGCGAACTATCAAGCACTCTTGGTGTTAGTCACTCAACAGTCGTTCGAGGATTGAAGTCGATTGGTAAGGTGCAAAAATTGGGTCGCTGGGCACCTCACGACTTGACACAACTTGACATGGATCGCAGAGCCGATGTCGCTCTGCCTCTCCTTACCCTCAGACGTACCCACGGATGGCTGGACAACCTTGTCACCGTGGATGAGAAGTGGATACTCTACTCTAATTATCACCGCCGTGCACAGTGGGTTGACGCAACTGGAGAGGCAGACGACGTTCCGAAACCCGACCTTCACGTGAAAAAGGTGATGCTATGCATTTGGTGGAGCGTTCTTGGCGTAGAATACTGGGAGCTGCTGGACGAAGGGATAACAGTGACGGCAAAGGTTTACTCAACCAACTGAGGAAGTTGAGGGCCCACCTTCAAACCACACGATGAGAGCAAGTGAAGGTGTATTTTCAACACGACAACGCTAGACCGCATATTGATAGAGCAACGGCGGCTGAGTTGGCGGACTACGGATGGACCGTTCTTCCCCATCCAAATTACTCACCAGATCCCGCTCCTTCTGATTGTCATTTGTTTTCAAGCCTTCAACGCTATTTGAACGGCCAGCAATTTAGGAACCGAGAGGATGTCAAAGAGGCACTGCTCACATTTTTCGAATCACAACCGGCGACGTTTTGGAGAAAAGGCATCCATGACTTACCAGCACGTTGGCGAAAGACAGTTGATGTAAAGGGTGGTTACTTCAAATGATTTGATATTGTTGTTCGTATGTTGTGATAATAAATATTTCATCCCCCAAATGTCCGAGAACTTATGCACCAACCTATAGATCGCTACTATAAGGACACTAAACATTCCTATACATATTAATTGGCAGGGCCGCTGTTGAAAGCATCCACCTATTGTGAATGTTGTTCAGTTGTTTGGCTACATGGTATAGCAGTGAATCCATCTAACCTATAGAAAGGATAAAGGACGGCATTAGTCAATCCTTATTGGGATGCGCCACGCATTCTACTTCTTGTGGCGATCTGAATGCGTATTTGGCCTATATAATGACTTGCGGTGGCCAGCCGATAGACAAGTCAGCGCTTTATCCTTCGCAGACAAGTCTGGTACTAATGCAGCTACCCCGGAGGAACGGAAGGCTTGACTGGCCTGGGCGGGAAATCCGAACCAAGAACCTGGTATCGGGTACACGCCAGCCGTTACATACCTCCACCGACTGCGCTACAGGTGCCATATTTCTATTCCCCTATAGGATTTATTTGGTAGAACGGGGTTACACTGCGACCGCGGGCAGTCTACATATCATGAGTTATGGATAGAGCCGCCCTAACCTCGTTTCAACGTCTATTTTGCAGCATATTCGACAGCGGTTAAGAATTACACACAACAACCCTAACCTTCATATCGGTGTACAGCTTCTATCACAAAACGTTTAGGCATTCACATGATCCACATGCGCGCTGTCAACGATCTACTCTACAACTCAGGCCTTCTACTCGATCTCGATGTCGACACAGGTGTCCTTGGTATCCCACGATCTCATTCACGCACCTTTCTACTCATTTTTTTTTCAACGGGTGCAGCATTGTTTCGTATTTTTAACTTCTACATAAAACAAGAGGCGTTAGGTGCTCTCTGTCTAAAATAAAAAGTCATAGTAATAGATACTTGGAATAAACTTTAGATCCATTTTGCTGAACAGCTGATCGGCAGCTGTTTCGATTGGTTCACTCATTAATCGCTCTCAATTAACATCCCTTTTCAATCATCCATATCCACCTGCAGCCGGACTCGTCAACGACTTACAGAGATTTGACAGAGAAATTACAGCTGAAACTCCTGAAAAAACGCGAATTAAAGCGGCTTGTTTAGCAGGCGATGTGGTGAAATGTTGGCGTTGATGAATCCGGCCCCTGGCAAACACTTTTGCCCACAAATGTCTCTCATCCAACGCTCGTTGATTTACCGCGCCACTGTTAGCTAGCTCTCGATCGGTCCCTTCCGCGTGCCAAAATAGCCCATTCAATCCATCTCGACTGACGGATGCGAGAGCGCCAAATCTAAAGCGCTTGGCTGCCTCGCCCAACCACGAGAAAGCTCTTGGTCGACTGTAATGCTTATTACCTGTCAAAGCCAGATCTGGAGCCAGATTCATCAACGACTTACAGCAATTTAATGGAGAAGATGCTTCCGAAATCACTGATAGCGCGGCTTTCAAGCGATGTGGTGAAGCACTTCGCCGCGCTATCAGAGATTTCGGCTGCATTTTTCTCTGTTAAACCCCTGGTTTATTGGCTATCACCACACATCCCATTCCCCGTCGTCCCAAAGCTTTACGCGGGATCGGACCCCCGCTTCCTTCGCGCGAGGTCCCGCTTTTCATGTCAAGGAGAGAAGGCCGCAAAGTTCAAGAAGAGGAGCCTCAGAACGATCATCAACTGGGACCTCTACACCTCCTTGCCGGCTTTTGGGAAGATCATGGACAACATTAACGAGGAATACGACCGCTTAGTGCACCATCTCCGCGATAGTGCTAAGGGAAGCCGAGAGCCTGAAGCCCACCAAGAGACGCCTGTCTCCGAAAACTCTCGAGCTGATACGCCAGCGTGGAGCAGCACGATCGTCAGGCAACTACCAACTGACGTCCGAGCTTGCGAAGCTATGCAGAGCGGCGATAAAGGATGATCTTAAGGAGAGAAGGGAGGAAGTGTTGGCTGAAGCAGCAGAGGCAGGGATGAGCATCCGCAATGCCCGCCGGAACTTCGCCAACTTCAAGACCAAGATGACCGCTCTCCGACGTCCTGACGGAACCATCACCTCTTCCAGAAGAACCATGGAGAAAGTCATCCACGACTTCTACTCCGATCTCTTCGATAGCCACGTCCACCTGCCCCCATGCCATCTTCCGCAGGATTGATACGTCGTCCCCTCTGTTCTCTCTTCCGAAATCCGACACGCCATCTCGTCGGTGAAGAAACGTACAGCACCCGGTCCCGACAAGATCAGACCCGAACACTTGAAGAACCTCCCGCCAGCGCTCATCAACACCCTGGCGCGGTTCTTCACACGCTACCTGTCGGAGTGCAAGGTTCCATCTCAGTGGAAGACCAGCAGGAGCGTCTTTCTGTACAAGAAGGGAAACGTGCACGACATTGGCAACTATGGTCCGATCTGTCTGCTGTCCGTAGTCTAGTACAAGCTGTTCACTCGAGTCATCCTGAATAGGATCAGCAGAACGCTGGACGAAGGACAGCCACGCGAACAAGCAGGATTTCGGAGAGGATTCAGCACGATCGATCACATACACACCATTACGAAGCTATCGAAGTGTCGCGAGAGTACAAGCAAGCGGTGTGCCTTACGTTCATCGACCTGAAGAAGGAATTGACTCCGTCGAAACTGAAGCGGTCCTCGAAGCTCTGCTCACACAGGCGTTCCTACTCAGTACATCAGAGGCCTTCGAGAGCTGTACAGTGGATTCACGACCAAGATCTCACCATTCTACAACGACGTCGTCATCGACGTGAAGAGATGGGTTCGGCAAGGAGATACCATATCTCCGAAGCTCTTCAGCGCCACCCTCGAAAACGTCACGCGAGAACTAGAATGGGAAGACATGGGAGTGAAGATCGACGGCCGACATCTGCACCATCTTCGCTTCGCTAACGACATCGTGCTCATAACACCAAGCATTATCCAAACGGAGTGACCACTGGCCAACTTCTATCGTGCATCGCTGATTACTATAATCCAATGGAATGCCATCAGTAGTCAAAGCTCTAACTAAACAACAAACCAAACCACATGGCATGGAAATAAATTCGAACAAGCAATTTTCATCTTATAGGTTCGAATTTGCTGGCATTTATTCAGGGCATACCTACGAAAACAAGTCTTGAAAATCTACTTTAACACGCTTCTAACAAACAGCGAACACAAACGAATATTCATGCAGGAAAAACATCAATAACAAAAGAACTGCTGTACATAAATCACGGGACAGGCTCTAAGAAGAACGAGTCACTTCTCGGGAATGTTTGCCTTGATGAAAACCTTAGCCGCTATCAGCTCTGCTCTTCGCTCACGAATAGCTTTCAGAGCGCCTTCGTACTGGTCTGGAAACACAAACAGCTTGTTAGCACTCAGGAACCACAAACATTATGACTCAAACGGTCCTTGTCGCGAAAGTAGGCAGTATTGGGTGGTGGAAACGCGCTACTGAGAGAGCACGTGTACGATTGGTACTCTGAACAACTGGCGTGTGTTCCGTTGATGCTTTGCTTGTTATGATTGGCTGGCGCTCTCCTACTTGCCAAAGCTGCCCATGTTTGTGACATGGACCACTCAAACCTGATTGTCTACAGCCTGCCAATCGGAAGGCTCGACCAGCTGCGATCCTGTGGAGTTGTTTAATAGAAGTGGCCGCTTTACGTTTTATCACCTTTGGAGTGGAGATATGAGCACGAGATTAGATGCTCATCTGATTAGAACCTTTAAATGGTCGTCAAGTGAGCATCGAAAAAGGCAAGGCGGGGAGTTGAATCGCTTAAGCCCCAGTTTATACCTGCGCCTCCACGCAGCGCGGCTCCACGAACGACATAGATGTCGATTTTTCGCACAGCCTGCTCGATATCTATTCCGATATTGGTACCGCGCCGCGCAGCGGCGCGTCTGTGAATCAGGTATAATGCTCCGTTTATACTTCCGGCGCCGAGCGACGCGATGGCATGTAAAGTGGCCAACTTGATCGATCGCGTCGCCAAATCAATGTGGCCACCATACCTGGCGTCGCGTCGCTCGGCATCGAAGTATAAACGGGGTCTAAGTCTCACAATGATAGTTGCAATACGCCTGTATTCTAGCAGAGCCGAAATTTTTACACAAGGAGACGGATTCCTACGAAAATCCTGCCCTCAACCACACTAGAGCACGTCACGATTGTATTCCACAATGCTTCGGAAATGAGAGAAACCCCTTATGCAAACATATCAAACTGATTTCAAAATTCAACAATTTCCTACACATGGGATGCCATCATGTGCGTATTCGAGGCGCAAAGCGCCCCCCCCCCCCCCCCCCTCCGGGAGGGGGGGGGGGGAGTTACCTTGCACTGAGTGGTTATCCGCCTTGGTAGGAACGCACGTGAATGCCAAATTAAATCAGAAATTGCCTACCTCAGTTTACAGTTTGCCACCGTAGTAGAAAACACCAGGGTGGTGTAAAATTTTTAACCATGTGCAATACAGAACTGACTATAGGGCTGAATTTCATGAAGATCTCTCTCGAGCCGCTTAGAGGGCCATATTCGGTTTATCTTTCTAGATTTCACCCCCCCCCCCCAACATCACTAGGAGAGATTCGAATCTTACTCTTGATGAGGACCTCATGAAATCCCTCCCACACCATCTAGGGCAAGTCAATTCCTATTCCTGCCAAGACGTTTCGGTAAGATCTGTAGTCTCAAATGACGCTAACAAACAGCCGCTCCACAATTTATAGAAGGAAATCCTCAAACAAGAGTGGATGAAAAGACATCGGCCCAGCATTCATAAAGGATTGTATAGGCCAGCCACTTTCTCCTTGCTGAAATTCGAATAATGAGTGGCCTTCGGAAGTACCGTAACGAATTCCAGCGAAACCACATGGAATGTAAGAAGACTGAGTAAAAAAAAACGCTACTTGGAACTACTTACTTTGGACATCCTGTTTCGCTCGTTCGACGTCTCTTCTGTGCACTCTGAATACCATCACATTAACTTTACTTGGCTCATGATGCAAGTTGTCTCAATGAGTGCATGTGCTGTCCAGGTGATCACAAAGTCTTTTTTTTTTGGTTCAGATACAGTGAAGCTGCATAACTTAATCTCCAAGTTCGACGTCCTTGAAAACTGGACATCCTGAGAGTAAGTTTTTTCAATCCTCATTGAGACGTAGCTAAACTACTTAATTTCTTAACTTAAAGAGTTGGACGCGGCGTTTTTTATCCAATGAACCTCACAGATTCAAAGCATTTTGAGCCTCTTTCAGGCCTTGAGAGAGACGAGTTCGTTGAAACGTCGGCCGCATTGTATCAAACCCGGTTGGCGATGAGCATTGGAAAACTAAGGGTTAAAGGGTAATGGACGGCGTTATTCGATCCCTTGCGGGATGCGCTGCGCATTCTACTTCTACGGGATATCGTGGAGGCGATTTGAATGCGTATTTGTCCATACAATGACTTGCGGTGGCCAGCCGATGAATAAGTCAGCGCTCTATCCTTCCCAGACAAGTCTGGCATCAATTCACCGACCCCGGAGGGATAGAAGGCTTTTTTTGGCCTGGGCGGGAAATCCGAACCAGGAACCTGTATCGGGTGCACGCGTCGGTGTCCTCCGACTGCGCTACACGCGCCCTTACAACTTCCTTCTTTAACGCCCAATAATGTGACTGCTTCCTCTTTTTCTACTACTATAGGACATCGTGGAAGCAGTTGAAGGCGATGAATAAGTCAGAGTTCTATCCTCTCAGGCAGGTCTAGTTATTGGATGCATCGGCCGTGGAAGGACGGAAGGCTTGATCGCCCTAGGCGGAGCATGAACCAAGAATTTCGACTCAGAGTACATGCAAAAGCCAACACTTTCTCGCACAGTGCCATGTTTAGATACAAAATGTTAATTTTATACTCAACCATAGGTAAGCAAAATTACTATCCAGAGTGGAGGTCCAGAAAAGTACGACACCAAATGAGCTGTAATCCTCCGCACAACTACACGTGAATTGTCGCACAGTAAAAATCTTGGAATCTAATAAGCCAGTTGACTCTCACTTCCTTCTCTTTAAAACGAGTCTAAAAGCATTATTGTAGCTAGATGGACTAGAGGGATAGGTATATGGTATTGGGTTGGGTTGGGTCAAACGGCAAAGACAAGTGCGTCGAGTCGCTAGTTCCGCACAAGAGATTCAATCACAACTAAACATCACTGCAATAATTTTTGAACTCTAACTAGCTCAAGGAGGAGAGCAGGCGGAGAGAGGTCATCACCCAACAACGGGTCCCCAAATGGCACGTCATACTTTATGAAATTCAAGAACTTCGTACCACGGAGCAGGGGTGCACACAAAATTCTGTGCGTTAAATTTTTTTACGAATTTTTTCAACGGAAAATTTTCGTTAAATTTCCGGTAAATCGTTAAATTTCGTTAAGAAGTACCATTAATGCAAGCCATTATTTCAAGTGGAAAAAAATCAAGGAAAACCTTATACGTACCACCTTCAAGAGGTCCAGCTCAAGTTCAAGGAAGAGTGTAAAACTGCAATGTAAAATAAACAGTTCATCATCAACAAACGCAGAAAAACAAACAAGCCTTCAGCAACAAGTTATCTACAGGGTGTGGAATAGGAATAGGTATGGGATTATCATTCAAGATGATCACCGTCCAGGCATCTGTGCGATCAGGCAAAACTCGGATCTCCCCCTTTCCTAATTCTTTGCGAAACCGCTTTGTGTGACTGTTCTAATACAATCTCGATGCGGGCACCAGCCCACTAAGTACAGAAAGAATTAATAAAATACAAATAAAAGCCTATCAGTGGAATGTTAACACTTTGTCGAACGCCCGATTTTCGCGTGCCTGATGAGTGGGACCAATCCTTTTTTGTGCAACGTCGGGATCGTGACACGACATGCTGTCACATGGTCTCACACTGCTGAAAGGGTGTGACACGTCGTCAGCGTGCTAACGTTCAGGGAAAGAAGCTTTCCTAACTTTTGTTATTGGCGTTTTTCTAGAATCGTTTAAAATGCGTCAGGCGGCCGAAAACATTCTCTCTCCCTCGACTGTTCCAGGTGGCGAGCGAAAGTGTTCTGGAATACGCAGCTCCAAGTGGGAACAGGCAGATCTTACGAGGAGGGTAGACCAATATCTTTGTGGATTCCTTGACGTGATTGGGTGCTCGGCGAAGAAATCTCTAGCTCCAAAATGCATTAAAGGATTGGAAAAAGGACGACTTTACTTAACCCTTTTAGGATGCACCACGCATTCTGCTTGTACGGGATGTCGTGTAAGTAGTTCCTATGCGTAAATGGTCATAAAATGACTAGCGGTGGCCAGCCGCTGAACAAGTCAGTGTTCAGTTTGTTTTGTTCAGTTCAATATTCCCAGACAACTTTGGTTCCATTTGCCGACCCCATAGCGATGGAAGGCTTGGCTGGCCTAGGGGAGAAATCCGAACCAATAGTTTTTCAGGAACAGCCCAAATGATGAGGAATGAGACCTGCAACATTAGTGACAACTAAGGGTAAATGTGATAAACTCTCTGAGAAAAAAGTCCGTTAAAAATTCCGTCAAATTTCTAAAAATTTCCAAATTTCCGTTAAGTCGTTAAGTCAGATTTTAACGAAAAATGTCGTTAATTCGTTGAATTCGTTAAACCGTTAACCGCTAAATGTGCACCCCTGCCACGGAGGTATGCAGTATATTTTTGAGAATCCTAAAAGGTAAAAAGAAAACTCGATTTTTTCAAGATCAGTGATAATGTTTTCCATAAATCTCTCTCCCCCCCCAAATGAACGCTTCCTCGGCTTCTGCATCCTTCTTCAAAATTTCTTTTTTTGTTGTTGAAATTTTTGTCCTAAGGAAAACCCGCGCACAAGGACTCACCTTTTACCGGGCTCGGAACACTTTAGGTCGTCGCGCACCACGGATGATGTCGCCTTCAGCAGAGCATTCTGAATGCTCATCTCTTAACTCTACATGAATCACACAGACGCGAATGAGAAATTACATTCTTAGGATAACGTCGACGCTATCCCATTTGGAGATGTTGTACTACAGCCCACGAAAATGCTTGGAAACATGGAAACAAAGGGTAAAAAGGGTGAAAGTCGGCGCTACTCATTCAATCCACAGGATGTGTCAAGCATTCCACAGCATTTCGATATCGTGAAGGGGATTTCAATCCGTATTAAGCCTATAGACGCGTGGTAGCGTAGTCGGAGGAAGTGTCGGCTATCGTGTGCACCCGATACCAGGTTCCTGGTTCGGATTTCCCACCAAGGATGGGCGGAAATTTTAAAAATTTTCCCAGAAAACAGAAAAGAATTACCCAAAATGGCTAGCAAGTCAGAAAACGGAAATTCCGACCATCCCTGTTTCCCACCTACGCCAACCACACCTTCCATCTCTCCGGAGACGATAAATTGGTACCAGCTTCGTTTCGGAAGGATAAAACACTGAGCGGGAATTCCATTACATTGCACCAATGTTGCAACACGACCCTTGTGCGTAAATTTGCGTGTAGCTGGTGCAATCACGTCGCCTCTTTTCATCACTTGTCAAGTTGGTTACGAAATGAACCTGGATAAGTGGAAACGGAGCTTCACACATCACTTGTGTCCAGAATTTCGACCTGCTACGTGGGTTTTGGTTTCGAACTGAACCTAGAGGAGTGGAAATGAGTCATCATACATCAGTTGTCTCCAGGGGCCGGAGTCATCAAAGTTACTGCAGTAACTTTAGCGGAGAATCGTAAGCAAAAGCTCAGATAACGAGGCTTATCAAGCGATATGGTGAGCGATAAGCCGCGTTATCTGAGCTTTTCGCTTACAATTCTCCGTTAAAGTTACTGCAGTAACTTTGGTGAATCCGGCCCCAGAATTCAACTTGCTACGTGGGTTTTGGTTTCTAACTGAACCTAGATGAACCGAAGCGAAGCATCACACATCACTTGTCTCCAGAACTCGGATAGGGAAGGGAGTCCAAGGTGTGTGCCATCCAAGCTGCTCGTGTGGGAACTACTTTCGCCGCTCAGAGGGAGTCCGCGGCTGGGTTCTGCGCTCTTCTAGTGGATAGGCGCATACGACTGGGAAAATGCGCACAAAAATGTCTCAAAATTGCTTACACGTCAAAACCCTTCAAACTTCAAGTGGGCAGTTGAAATGGAAGTAAGCCACTATGCATGAGAACCGAACCCCCGACCTCCCTCACAGATGTGACGCCACTATCAACTGCACCACGATCCGCTTGCCGAGGGTGCCATCGCGGGCGCACAAGAGATCGATCGAATGTCAACGTGGACACCGACGCGCGATCTCTAAGCTAGGAGAGCGCAGACAACAAGATTAAAGGATAAAGGATAAAGGACGGCGTTACTCAATCCCCTCTGGGATGCGCCAGCGCATTCTACTTCTACGGGATGTCGTGGAGGCGACACGAATGCGTATTTGGCCATACAATGACTTGCGGTGGCCAGCCGATGAACAAGTCAGCGCTTTATCCTTCCCAGACAAGTCTGGTACCAATTCACCGACCCCGGAGGGATGGAAGGCTTGGTTGGCCTGGGCGAGGAATCCGAACCAGGAACCTGGTATCGGGTGCACGCGGCAGTCGCGCCTCCGCCGACTGCGCCACACGCGCCCGACAACAAGATTACGGTGTAGAAAATAATTTCTATGCAACTGCGCCAGCCACACGCAAATTTACGCACAACGGCTGTGCTACAACATTGATGCAATGTAGTGGAATTTGTACAACGGCTGTCCACCGCAAGTTATTATGTAGGCGAAATAATTCTTCAAACTGCCCCACTACTTCTCATAAAAGTAGGATGCGTGGCAATTGGACATGTACGTGCTTTCCTACTAAGGCGAATATCCACTGAGGACACGGTGATCCCCTCCCCGAGTCTATTTGCACTGTGTTTTTACCTTACTCACCTCCCCCCAAACTAGGATGGAGGCCTAGGCCGCAGCCGACTGCATAACCGCAAGGTATCTTAAAACGGGTAAGTGTTAGATCAGCTAGACCCCGGAGGTGCCTAGTTCTGTGCGCAGAAACCGTTTTTATGTGTTCCATGACCACGTGCAATCTCGGAGCGGGCAGCAGCCCGCTAAGTACCATAGGAATACTGTTTTAGTTATCCAGGGGGGGGGGCAGCATGTTCTTAGGTTTATTTCTACCACAACCTAAACGAGAATACCCCGCCCCCCCCCCACCCCCTCAATTGGACCTGTTCCACTCTCCTTTCCCCGACAATGAGATTGCGCTAAATTACCTCGTTCGGTTTTGGAGCAGCAGGGATTCCGTAGCGCATACAAAGTGCGTTCATCTGGAACTCACTGATCTCACCGTCGGCGTTCAGAAGCGGCAGTTCAGAGCGCATCTCGAGTCGTTTAGCACTGAAAACAAGACTGTTACACATGAATAAGAACGAAATGGCCACATACTGAAGACTCCAACGACGGTGAACAAGAGGAGCCACGTCCTAAGATAGGTCGCCTAACTGTAGCCCCTTCGAAATCGTGGTGGGACCAACGCAGGTCTCGCCGGATACGTCGTTTTCGACTTTTGCCGCTGGGTTTACAGGGGAAGCATTAGTTAGAAAGTGGACAGAGCAGCGAAATTAGGGAGAGGCAACGGCCAGCTGTGGGCAGCCACGGTGCCAGGTCGATCGGTTCGACTCGACAGATCATACGGTGCCGATTGGAGACCAAATTCTCGAGCGAGGGTAGCGATAAGTTGGTGTTAAATTAGGAGAGGGCTCATTACGGCTAACGATGTGATGTATAAACACCCCAGCCAACTCAAATTATTTTCCCGCGCGCGGCGTTCTGAAATCAGGAAACTTTTGAAGTCGCGCTTGACCGGAACGACTTGAATCTCGTGTAAATTCCGACCGCCAATCCAGTTTAGATTGCGCGAGTGTAACCGCTACGCGCGTAATTCAAACACGGCGTCCGATTAGAGCGCGCTGAGTGGATCTATTGCCGCTAAGGGCCTGTTCATACTTCGCGACAAGAGCGACTGGGCGACGAATGTAGTGTGGTGTACGTAAATAATTACGCATTTCACACTACATTTGTCCCGGACGGAGTGTGAAATGGGCAATTATTTACGTACACCACACTATGTCCGTCGCTCTTGTCGCTCTTGTCGCTTTTGTCGCTCTTGTCGCGAAGCATGAACAGGCCCTAAAATCAGATCGGAATAGATTTTTTGCACCGGGGCGCAACTTTGGGATTTGAGCACGGTTATATCAATATCACCGCTCTATTAAGACTGAGTGGATCTATGGCCGCTAAAACCACATAGGAATAGATTTTGAGGTCCATCCAAGCTGCTCGTGTGGAAACTGCTTTCGTCGCTCGGGAGGAATCCACGGCTGGAGAGAAATGTCTCCAGGATGCGGGCAAAGAAAGACGCAACGCAGGAGAACCAAACCCCCAAACCCACACGTATGAAGCAACTCCACTACCCACTGAGCCACAGAGGAGAGTCGTTGGATGCACCGCCCTCAGAAAGGGGCGGGGCGAGGAGCGCGCCAAGGACAAGATGTCCGGGTCCCTGCCTTCACATGGAGGCATCGCATTTCTAATCACTTCCCTTGGCCCTGCAGCCCTATCCTGGGGCCCGATACATCAACAGTTAAACCCGTGGGTATGCGGGGTAAAAGGGGTAGAGATAAGTCAGGTAGAGATAAGGTAAGAGTCAGAGGCGCAGGCTTTATTGTGGGTATCTGTACCTCCTATACCCGCAGGTTAGTCGGTGATGAATCCGGCCTCTGAACTGATTTCGCTCTTGAAACAACAGTCAGAATCTTGTTCACCTTATTTGGAGGAAAAAAGTTCTCAGCTGCAGCGCCGAGGCTTTTTGAGGTCCCGCCACATTGCTCAGTACTAAGGCGTCGTCCGGATTTTTCAGCAAGTACAGCAACATCTTAGCGAGATATTTTTTGACGACAACGCGATCATCCACTAGAAAGTTCTTCAAGACAAGGAAAATTGTCTAATCATTGGAAAGAGAGGACGGTGAGCCGCTTTTGCTCACAATTACGGATAAGCCTTCAATGTAAAACTCGACCGGAATCACCCATAGTCTCTAGTTGAGGTAAAAATTTAAAGCATTGTGGCGAAAATTTAAAGAATCTAGAGAGAAGAGCGACGTTTTCCTTTCCTCAATTGCCTCCATAACCAAACCGACTGGAAAATGACTTCAGAGTTCCCCGAGATGCACTTCCCAATCGTCTCCTATCAGCTGTTTTTTGGACGACGTCACGCCATTTAATAACGGTGTCACGTGCAGCAAACTTGTCCAAATAGGGCGACGCGGGCAGGGCGGGAAGTTGGGGGCGGGCAGCACGGTGTACCGAACGATTGTCCCCCTGAGCCACGATCCGCTTGCCAGTAGGCCGGTCGCGGGCGTACAAGAGACGTCGACGTGAGCCACGATGCATTGGCAGCAGGCGCACGATACAGCGTCCTGCAAATCTGCGCATCAACCCGCGTGCGCCAATTTGATGCGTTCTACCGAATACGTCTTGTCCATGCATCTATTCCGATCTGGTTCTAGTGGTCTTAGCAATTTCCGAGAGCGCTAACCCAAGACGCTCCACTCACTCACGCCTTGCACGCCTTGTGCGTGCGCTATGGCACGCCAGGCGTGGTGCAGTGGATAGTAGCGTTGCCAAGGTGGTCGGGGTTCGGTTCCCCTGCATTGTGGCATTCTTGCATTCCAACTGACTACCTGAGATTTGGGGGGTTCGACGTCTAGACAATTTTGAGGTGTTTTTTGCGTGTTTTCCAGCCGTATGCGCTTCAACGCTCGAAGGGCGCAGAACCCTGCTGCGGACTCCCACTGAGCGACGAAAGCAGTTTGCACACAAGCAGCTTGGATGGAACCCAACCACCATCCACCATTCAAGTCCCGTCATGATCGCCGGTCCCGCTATGAACACCTCTGCGTGATCGAATTGGCGCAAATACGATAAGGCCTACGTTATACTCTCGCGGAAGCATCCGCGGGACGTCCGCGGACGGTCGTCGTCGTCCCGGGGCGGCTAGGGCCACATTGGAGCGCGATTTTGGTGCCGGATTCCGCGGGACGGCTGCAGTCCCGCAGACGGGAAATAAGAGCCCTCTCGTCGTCTGTCGGCGGCGATCCGCGGACAGCGGATCACGGCGATTGGCCAGCTCAGGGGTCCCAGCGCGATTCCCGCCCGTCCGGATGCTTCCGCTGGAGTATAACATAGGCCTAAGGCCGTCCGCGGGACGCTAGCCGCTCCAGCTCGACGACGACCGTCCGCGGTGCACCTTCCGTCCGCGGAACGCATCCCATGTCACATCATATGGTACATGACAGTACAAATTTTTTGAATTAGTTCTACGGCGCCGCGGAAGCCGACTCGCACTCACAGAGCCCGGCGAGTGTGGGAAGTATGCGAGGGTCCATGAAGCGAGGACGGCATCGGGGGGCAACTGAGCTAGTCCGAAAGTCCCGTAACGTAAGAAGGACCCGCGTGGCAACGCTGAATGTGGATACGTTGACGGGCCGCTTGTGCGAGTTGGATGAAGCACTGTACCGAGAAAGAGATGATTTCTGTGCGTTGCAGAAGGCGAGGTGGACCTGTCGCAAGTCGAGGGAAAGAAGTTTCAAGGCCGCTCTATGTGGAGGTCCCAGGACAATCATAGTGTCGGAATAATCGTCTCCGAACAATTTCGTGACTCCATTGTAAGCGTCGAGCGCTTCGATGATCGATTGATTAAGATCGTTGTTGCCGCTGAGGAGCGACTCTATTACTTCTTCTCTGCTTATGCTCCGTAGACTGGTTGCTACGATCGAGCCAAGGATGTGTTTGTAGCTGTATGAGAGGTTGCCCCACTGCACTGACTGCTGATCTGCACTCTGAAGATCGCACTCCCGAGGCAGAAGCAGGTCAATCGATGCGGTGCACCGAGAATAAAGTGGTGGCGAGTGAGAGAGAAGGAAGCAACTGTGATTCCTCGCGTGCGATTACCGAAGGTGACGATTGTCGACGAAAGCTGGAAAGAAGCTATCGAAGCGATAATTAAGGCTGCACGCTTCGAACAAACTTCCACCAATTATGAACTATTTTATCACCAATAAATACGTGATAGAACCGTTTCTTTTCTTGGACCTTTTCTCTGACATCGTCAGTCATGCTTTCTTGTCGACCCTTCGCCTTCCAAGCTTCCTTGTGCCGAGTTGGAAGCGCGCAGCCCTAATTATCGCTTCGAACTCGGCACAACGAAGCTTGGAAGGCGCAGGATCGAAAAGCAGACGTGGCTGTGGACCGACGGTGTCACAAAAAAAAGAAGCGGTTCTATCATATATCATGTCGTATTTATCGGTGATAAAACAGTCAATAATTGGCGGAAGAACCAAGAAACGAAAAAGCTGCAAAGAAGCCGTGGCTGTTGCAAAACCCATTCATTATGGGATGTCAATAGGAGGCTCGAGCTTGTCATCTACATCAACTTGAAACGGCTTGGCTGTTCGAAGTTCAAAGGGACACATACACTGTACTACCAAGGCCGACAGAATCAGTTTTTCATACTTCAGCTACGGGTGTTAATTGTGGTGCTTTGACAGGGATCACCTTCAGAGAGAGAGAGATAAAGTTATATGCTTAAATGTCCTTTGGGCGCATTTAGTGGAGACGTCGCTCGCTAATGAGTGTCCTCCGGCGCTTTTGAAAAAATAGCGATCAAAAACGGAGTAACGAAAAAAATTGTGCCGCTGATTAGACCTCGTCGAGGAGATCACGACGGTATGTGTGTTTTTCAAAAAGGATGAAGATCAACACGGCTACAGCGGAAGAACAGAAAGAAGGCGGAGAACGCGCTTACCGCGCCCTTTTTCCAATCCTTGTGGTGGGCATTGTATCGCAAAATGCAAAAGCATTTGTGTGAACAATACCCATGACCACATCTCTATGAAGCGATAATACTACCATTGTGTCACCGCCGCATCTATGCGGAGTATAACGGCTTCGCTGATTACTCAATCACTTCGTCCACGCTGCATCAACGTACGCAGTCGGCAACGCTATTTTGGCCTGGCAGATCTCGCCTGTGAGATCCATCTAGCAAAATTGGTATACATATTTTTGATCAGCGTTTGAGCTCTTTCATGCGGAATAGATCTATATTCGAAGTTCCATGGAAAACTCTCTGGTAAACGCAGCGCGCTCCGAAAACGTCAGGTAAATCTTAATTTTTGTATCAAAAACATCTGCTTATGCGAAACAGCGATGTGTCATGCACGATATCATTCGGCGAATCGAGCAAGTGAAAGAGACACGGTTAGATGTCCTGCAGCAGTTGTAGCATAATAAGAGTGACTCATTATTCAATAGGATAAAAAGGCAAAGCGAAACTTTTGTTACAAAAACAAGCCTTTCATGTCCAAAGCGAACTTTTTTATTACATTTCAAAAATTCGTTCGCATAATACAGTTGTACAAACATTAGAATTTAAACCAAATGTTAGTCGAAATGTTAGTAAATTAATTGTTAAGAATGCATCAATAGTTAAGATTATGCACATTAATGTAGTTAGTATGTGGTTGCAAGCAAGAGATGTTAAGACTGATTAATGTCGATGGCAATAGATTAGAAACTCCATCTTATATAAAACTTTTCGGATTGACATATCTTCAAAAACTACTGTACGGTGACGTCGATGGCATCTGAAACATTCAAATTATTGCCGTGTTTACCAACCTTCCATAAAAATGGTGCATTAAACAGTTGAATAACAATCTCTGGCTTCTAATAGGTGACGTGAAGACGAGATAAAATTTCCAGACTGCGGATGAGGACATCTTGATGCACCCCAATTTTACCATCCTACTGCTGGAAAACGTGCTGTTGTCAGCAACATGTTCAGAACGGGAGGTGGTATGGGCACAGGCCCCAACCAAACTGAGAAGGGAACGTACTAAGTGACCATGGGACTTTGAGATGAGACGACATCACGGGATGCGGCTTCGAACGTTGATTCCAAATATGTTTTCCGTTGCTGCTGTGCGCATCTGTGAACGGAGTTATGGCCCATTTTCATAGCAGGCTCCTTTACCCTCTAGGTCCACGCAGAGCGGGCCAGTTACATGAGAACGAGCTCAAGTAGGGTTGAAACTGCGCTGCAGGCCGAGCAGGGTAGAGGAGTGGCGTGGTGAGACGAGGTGGTTTATGGTTCGACTCTCCTGTGTTTCAGGATTCTTGCACTTCCTAAAAAAGATCTGCCACGATCTCTTTATGTCAAATTGCAACGGAAAAGGTTGACAGAAAGGACTCGTCTTCATACTAACAACTTCATATTGGCACGAAGATACAATTTATCATGAATAGTTGCTAAAAACCTGGCGAAAAGACAAACAATGCATTGCACTAGCAACTGTAAAATAACACTACGAAATGTTCAAAACATAACAGCTGTTGGCGCTGACCGCAGCGGATAGAAAATTCATCCGCGCAGCCGGTGTAAGAGCAGTGCTCTACGACGTCAGCAGGGAAACAATACTGGATTGGTGTATCGAACATCCCAGGGTGGCTGTGCAGGTATCCTGCAGCGCACCATGAACACGTGAAAAAAGTTCTAAATCTTGGAGCAGAAAATTGAGTGTAAATCAGCGATACAATTCGAAAAATTTCAGAGACACCTATATCTAAAATTGCATGCTGACAGAGTGCGTTTCTTAGTTTGATACATTTCAAGGGTTATTACCTTGCCTGGCCATTGAAAGAAAAGATGATGCCTCCAAACAAGTTGCCTTTATGTTTGAAAAAGTTATCCTCGAGATGAAGTTGTGACACGGCGAGAGACGATACCACACCTCCTTTCGGATCCTTGATTTCGCCCAAGCTTCGCCATTTAACATAGAGCTTTGGATCATTGTGGGAGATCTTTTTTCAGAAGTGCAAGAATCCTGCACCACAGGGAGTGGAACCATAAACCACCCCGTCTCACCACGCCGCTCCTCTACCCCTGCGCCACCACTGCTCGGCCTGCAGCGCAGATCAACCCTACTTGAGCTCGCTCTCTTGTGATTGATCCACTCTGCGTGGACCTTGAGGGCGAAGGAGACGAAAATGGTCCATAACTCCGTTCGCAGATGCGCACAGCAGAAACAGAACTCTTACTTGGAATCAGCGTTCAAAACTGCATCCCGTCTCAAGATCCCAATGTCACCTAGTCTTGTGAGTCTTAACAAATACGGTACCTTCGTCGAGCTGATGGCCAAGAATACTACACGTTTATTTCGGCTTACGTTTCGGCGCCTTCGCCTTCTTCAAGGCCTAGAAAAGACTATTTATATTAATTGCGGAGAGTATTGTAGTATAGAAGTAAAAGTACTATAGTAAGTTGTATTTAGTTTTAAGTCGGGTGGGGTTGGGTCTAGGCTCCTTTAGCCACGTCCATTTCCTCCTGTTGGTAAGCGTTGGTTCTCCTGCGCAACCATCTGTACGGTTAGTCTCCCATTTGTAACTTTGTTGTCGGCTCTTTCCTCTACTATTCCTTAGGAATGGTGCTATAATGAAGTGGTGCTTGAACGGGAGGTATCGCAAATACTTCCGACTTTTCTAGGCTCTGAAGCAGGTGAAGACGCGGAAACGTCAGCCGAAATAAGCTGTGTAATAATCTTGGTCAAAAGCTCAAGGAAGACGTCGTATTTATCTGTCAAGGAGAGCCTCCAAAGTGGCGGTGAGCTTTTGCGGTAAAATTTTTATAGGATATAGAGTCCCGTGTGGGGAGTCCAAAACCACAGTTACTTTTTTCGGAATACTCTGCTATAGTCGAAAAAAGCGGGTGGACGCGAGAGTGCGAAATTCATGATGCCCTGCTGCCACCATGCCCAATGTGGGGGTTGACGTAGTAGTAGTGTTGTAGCTCCACATGAGCATGGTGGTGGGATCGATTCCAACCTTGTACTGGTGTTTTTGCATTTTACACTTACCATCAGGGGGAACTTTTATCTTTCTCTTTCTTCTTCCACTTTCAAAGAGCTCGGTGAACGTAGACGACATTTGTTGCCGTGTTTTTGTTCAAAATTGTGTTGGAAGTGGGGTTAAAAGATCCCACTGATGATAAATCGCAAAATGCAAAAACACCAGTACAAGGTTGGAATCGATCCCACCACCATGTCCGGTGGCAGCAGAGCGTCGTGAACATCGCGCTCACGCGTCCACACGTTTTTTTCTGCCACAGAAGAGCATTCCAAAGAAGTAACTACGGTTTTGGACTCCCTACACGGGACCCTACATCCTGACATCCTGCAAAAATTCCACCGCAAAAGCTCACCACCACTTCGGAGGCTCTCCTTGTGAGTCACCATGCCAAGATTAATAGAAAGCCAACTTGAACAGATCTGGGTCTTTACAGTGGCTCTAAAAAAGAAGCAGATTACAGACATGAAAATGCGTCGTCAGGTTGATGATTATACATCTGAGCAAATTATACGAAAATGGAATTTATCATTTTTCCAGTAAACGGAGAGCAATACGAACCGCAGTCAACTCTTTCTTGCTAAACTGCGTGACACCGCGGATTGTGATCGACTCTGCAATTGTTTGCGTTTACTAAGATTGTCCAAATCGTAATACGGAAGCAAACCTTGTGCGTTCTCCTTTTGTGGGATTTCGATTTGTGCTGAGCCCAAGATTCCTTTCGTGATTTGCGACTTGCATGATGTTTGCTTCCTGCTTCAGCTCTCTCCGATGTCTTACTTTTGTCTATGCTGCCACGCTAAAAAGATATAGATAACTATAAAACCGGTGTGTCGCGACCCCGCGATCGCTCCTCGGTCCTGTGATTGGCCGGGCGCGCTGTTTCCCACGATGGCTTGCCGATAAGGCATTTAAACCGGCCGAGGCATGGGAAGGTGGCTGACGTTAGCAGCCGAAGGCGCAAGCTCCGCCCTTCCGGCACTGCCAGTCTCCATCGATCGGCCCTGCGTTGCGGCGGAGCAGGCAGCCGCTCTCGCGCCTATACTCCGTCCTGCCGGATAGCCATCGTGGGGCCCTGGATCTCCACGACGTTTGGATCGCTCTCTACGAGGGGAAAGGACCAGGAGGCCGTGGAGTCTAGTGAGCTCTACGCTCACCCCCACGGCCTCAGGGATATTCAGTCAGTACGGCCGAGGAGGACTCCTGCTCTATTCTCTATTCGGTTTATGGCATTCGCTGCTCGACGACGACTGCAATAAACCTTATGAACTTGCCGTGTGTCCAACCGGAGGAAAAGAGTGAGTCCCTTTTGATATCTTCCAGGCCACTGCGGGGATGGCGAACTAGCCGCCCCGCAGGCCGCGGGGTCCCATGTACATATTGTGTGGGTGTGATTTCTGTTGTCCCTTATCTAGTATGGGTTTGGGGTCGTCCTACCGCGGACGCATGTGGAGCGCGGAGTGGAGTGGCAGAAGGCGAAGGAGGGAACAATCCGGATGGCTGGAGTTCTACCTATACGACGGGCGGCAATACGTTATGGGCAAGGTCAATACGCGGAGACCCCTCTTCTATCTGGGGTTAGGTAACATCTGGGAACCCTCCGGTGCCCGTGGCGCGACACGGAGCTTCCAAAGCCAGGGGATCTCCTCAGCCTGCGGGGCCACCGATCGCAACGTGGTGCATGTTAGCGCACTTTCAGCAAGCGCCGGTTGTCGCGCACACCAAGGTTCCTGGTTCGGGTGCCACCCGTTCTGGCGAAGCCTTCATCCCTATGGGGTCGGTTGATTGCAGCCAGGCATACCTGGGAAGTGTAAAGCACCGACTCGTTAATACCACCGCAAGTTATGGCCCGAATAGGTATTTAAATTGACAGCCCATAAAAAAGAATGAGTGGCGCATCCCACAAAGAAGTTGGTTAATGCCGTTTCTTATCCCATATCGCTTAATTATAAACCACATCTTTTAAGGCTTGCATATCTCCAGCGTTGTCGGTGATTCAGTCCATCCAAACAAGTGTGATATCAATTTCCCAAATTGGAAATCGTTCTATTGGATAAAACACTCGTTCAAAATTCTTGTACGATTTCAGAAACAAGGGCGTTGTGCATCCTTAATGAGTGACCACTACATGTAGAGACTATCGATGACGATTTAAAGAATGGTAACCTATTTCCAGTACTGAGTCTCTTGGCATCTCACCGCATGTCACAAATTACCCGTGAACGGTCCTCGATTTCTGTTCCTCGTTGGTTCATTATTTCATTTTTCGTTCCAGTAGCAATTATGTGTTTTATTTGGAAGTATCGAATTCATTGCATCGTTTATTATGTTTGATTCCTAGTTAGCACAAGTTCATTGATGTGGGGATAATCTTGAATTACCCATGACGTCGATGTTATTTGTTAACGCTTGCAATTCTTTCTTTAAGAGTCAAGCTCTGAGCTTAGATGGTGGGTGATATGGGTTCCAACAATTCACATCTAGTGATAAACACTATCGACATGCTCTCAGTTATGTCTCGAAAGGTTTTGTTCATCAGTCATCCCTCTACAGCAATTTCATTCCAAAATGCTTAGCCGACTTATGTACATGGCTCAACTAACCTTTTCATTTAGTGAACGCCGAGTCTTCGGATTCTCTGAACTTCTTGATCGATGCTTCTGAAATTTATTATTTATTTTATATTTATTTTTTATTTTTTGCTGTGCATATTATTTACAGTACATATTACAATCGCAAAAAGTATAAAGACCATAATCTGAATTTGTGGGTAAAAAACATAAAACACTGCAGGTGCAACCCGAACTTCTTTATTTGATTTCCTTCCGAATGTGAATTGCCGCATTGGGACAAGAACTTTGGCGTAGGCAATCCGAAAAACTTCCTTCAATATGTTTGGGTATAACCTTCGATCAATAATGACAAGAGATTGGATTCGTGAACGACTTTGCCCAGGGGTATCTGTGCATAATGTATTAAGTGGTAGAGGGTAGAAATTGAAGCACTACCTGGAATCCACAAGAGCGTGGAGATCAGTGAATGGTGGGGTAGAATTACATCATTTACCGAATTTGATTAGGCCATTAAGTACGGTCTTACTTAAGGGCTCCGCACACTTTCACGGCGTTGCCGCAGCCGGCAGCCGGCAAAAGTGGGGCGGAGCCTTCAAGTTGCGGCGCTCCTCCCCACGGCGCCGTCGCAGCGCATTCCAACTGGGACCTACTCGCTCCGATGGAAAGCGCGCTCCAGTGAGGGACGCGCGCCCGAACCGAGAAATCAGCTGGCAGTCCCTTCCTTCGTGCTCAGTGTTGCTCGATCTTCGGTGCTCACAAGGACCTATGGATTCTCCATGATAACCGTGACCTTTGTCCAGGGAAAGAACAGGGCTCCAAAGAAAAGTGGTGTAGAGAAAGGTGAGGAGAGACTGGTGAAAATGAAGTACGAGACCGACATTCCCACATGGCTTCCGAGCTTAGTTCACGTCATGCTTTTGTGAGCATCCGTCTGCCAGAAGAAAGCAACACATTCGTGTAAACACTGTAAACATAAACATCAACAGAAGTGCTGAAACCCGTTGATTCTGCGTCAACTCTGCATTGTTAACTCCCGGAACAGTCTCGGTCTCTCGCGGAACAATGGCAAACGAAATATTAAACTCCAACACCAAATCCTAATAAAAGGGGTGTAAGCGAGAAAAATAGCAAATATCAACAACTGGAGAAGAAAAAACACCTAAGTACGTCGTCCCAATAGCAGAAAATAATCAGCTGATTGGCCCTATCGATCAGCTAACTTAAAGGACGCACGTGTTTCCACTTCGTGTTCCCCGTCGCGATCGGCTAGAGCGCAGACAACTCTGCCTGCGGCATTGCCGCATCGACGGCAACAATGATTTCAACCATTGTTGCCGTCGATGCGGCAATGCCGCAAAGGTGTGCGGGTGCGGGACGGCGCCGGCTGCCGTTGCCGGCGGCCTCTGCGTCCTTGCCCCATGTTGAAGGATAGGGCTGCGGCAACGCCGCAGAAGTGTGCTGAGCCCTCTAGACATCATCGGCGGCTGCCGTGGTTGTTGCGTGGCTGACGTGGACGAACACGGCAGCCGGCGGTTGATCTGCAGGTTTGCGAGATACTGTAGCGGGCGGCTGCTGTCGATGCGTGGATCGCGCTGCGACGTCTTGTATGCCAGCGATGGCTGCCTCAGCAAGCGGGCCGTGAGGCAGTGGATGTTGCGCTGCTCCATGGGAGGAAGGTCGGGGTTCGGTTCTGCAGCGTTGCGTTCTTTTTGCATTTCAATTGAGTGGTCGTGATTTGAGGGGTTTTGACGTCATTGAGCGGCGCTTTCTGGCCTGGTTCTGCTGGTGCTGCTGCGGACTCTCCCTGAGCGACGAAAGCCGTTTCCACACGAGCAGCTTGGATCGCACCCACCCTGGAGTCCCTTCCCTAGCCTGATTCTGCGCTGGAAGAGCGCAGAATCCAGCTGTGGACTCCCCCTGAGCGACGAAAGCGGTTTCCGCACGAACAGCTTGGATGGGACTCAAAATCTATTCCGATCTGGTTTTAGCAGCCATTGTTCCACTCCCTTTCGCAATGCAATTTCGACATATACCTGCTGAATACGAATTCCACACGTATATGAATTGCTCTCTCCAAAGCATTCGCTAAGGGGTGCTGTGAGACCACGCGGCAGCAGACACGTCGCAACGCTTCAGCCTGTGCAGAAACGCGCTCCGATGACGGATGATCTGCAGTTTTCGGGATACTGTAGCATGATTTGACACATTGCCACGGCAGCCGTCGATGAGGTCTAATGGCTATCATTAAGTACAAAGTGGCACTTTTGAGTCAGAATTTTGGTCTAATATTTCTCAAACAACAGGCAATGTAATCAACCAAAATATGCCTAAACAATCAAAGCATCTCTGCCATTTTAACGGTGTTTGTTCGTAGTGGAAGCATACAAGCCTGGAGGGTGAGAAGCGATGAAATCACAGAAGGTGTTTTCCATATCCGTCTGAGAATTAAGGTCTTTATCCTGAAAAAAGGGGCATGAAAGATGTGATAGTCAGTTAGTCCACAATCCTTCCAATACTGTAGGTGAATAAGTGGTTTCACATCCTACTCCTGCAGTTTCAGCAACATTGTTTGTGCGACGTGCGGTGTCTTGCCAACGTTGTGTTGCAAGAATATTGTCCTGTTTCTGATGACCAATCTTGGGTGCTTAATTGCAAGCTTCTTCATCAAATTCTCCATCTTGTTACTGTGAACGTCCGCAGTTACCGCTTCGCCAGGTCTCATAAAGCTGTAATGGAGGATTCCATGGGTAGACCACCAAGCAGGCACCGCCAACTTTAAATGGCGGACGTTGGATTTGAAACTGTATTCCGAGACTTCATATTTTTCCAATAATCATGCCACACGCTTACGGTTGTTGTGGAGAACCCATTGTTCATCACTGGTAACAATACGGTGTAAAAATATTCGACGAAACTCATAATCGAAATTAACACGCAACTTTTCAATGGTTTCGAAACTGTTCTAAAACTGACACTGTAAAAGACTGTTATGAAGCAAAACTAACGATCGAATGTATAATAATGTGATTTCAGAACGGGAAAAATCAGTAAAAGCGTTTTGAACCCGTAGTTTTAGCAATAACAATAGACCATCGCATGCGTAACAACCTAATAACCTCTAATGAAAATCAAACTTGGTCTCTGCCCACTTATCCACCGCAATTACCCCTTACCTTACTAACCACTAATCCTGGCTCCGGAGTTGACGTCATGTCAAATAAATGGTTTTTATAATGTCTTACAAATGACAACCTTGTTACAGTACTTAGGACAACTTATGACACGGTAGGGGAGATTTGATAAAAATATCAGGGCACAATCGAACGATTCAATGCAACTGTTCGTCCCATTTTACCATGATGGTGCATAATATTGGCATTTGCACGTCTGCCTTCCTCCCTTGTCTGTTTGAACGAAGTTGTATTTGCGACTTTCATAACTAAGTAAATAGAACGCGCAAAGTGCACTAGAAAACAAAATGAATTACATATGTATAGATACTGCGCTCCCTTCAAAATTATAAAATTCAACTTATGCTGTAGCAATTATTATATGCTCATTAAGATTTCTCACATATTTGTTAAGTATCGTTAGGAAATTAAGCAATTCCACTTTCGTTTTAGTCAACGTGATTCCATTTCTCCACGAACTTGTGATTGTTAGTGACCGCTGTAAGGGGTCGTTCAGAGCGTTCGCGTGGCGACGCGAAGCCCACTGTAGAAGCGACGCGATGATCGCGTCGCTCGCCCATCTGCAAATCGCTACGCTATGAACGACACGCGATTAACATGTGAACATAACCTCCAACATCTTATCATAAGACAGGTGCCTCATAAGCATATGTGATTTTCAAGTAGCCGCTTGCCTTATTGTAAATTTTATTCCATTTGCTTCAGCCTATCAAATTCTTGTGTCAAAACAGTGCACGTAATCGCTAGAATTACCAGAAAACGGAGATCTTGTAGGCACCACAAACGATGATCGATGAGCTCGGGCAAATAAGGTTGTTAACCTAGCTATGAAGGTCATATAAAGTTGCAGTTATGAGATTAAAATATAATTCTCTCCAAACGAGCTAATCGGCACAGTTTGAAGGTCGTCAACTTTCAACGCAAACGCTATTATGTAAGTTCTGATTCTACCCTCTTTTCCTTTCTTCATTTTTAAAAGCAGGTATGAGTCACAACAAGTCTTATATTACTACTACTCTTTAACGTTTAAAGTTGAGTTCATGAGCCAATAAACCCTCTATATTGTTCAATATGCTTAATAGTATTATAATCAGGATTAAAAGGAAATTTTTTACAGTCAAATTGTGCCCTTCGGATAGCATTCTTTGAAGCAGAAGAATTTCTAAATGCTTGTCCTCTAGTAACTTCTTAACAGGAAGGCCTGGAGCTTATGCCCCATAGTGCACAATTAGATTTGTACGAGCTTCTCAAAATATTAATAAAATATAAAAGAAATAAGTAAAGTGATGTAAATGTTACCCTGCTTCCTCCTCCTTCGGATCTCTTCGTGGGGGTCTTCGCCTTTTCATTTTCCTTAAACGTTTTTGCGGTCTTTTCTTTGACGTCGTCAGATTTTTTATTCGCGCTTTCGCGGCTCTCTACTTTTTCTTTTTGTTTGGAAGCTTCAGCAGACTTCTCCTTTTTGTCCTTTTCAGGCTGCTTTGCTTCACTAGTACCCTTTGCTTGATCTTTTTCTTTGGGAGTCATAACAGACTTTTGCTTTTTCTCCTTGTCAGGCTGTTTTACTTTACTGGAACCCTTTGCTTGTTCTTTGTCTTTGGCAGCAACAACAGATTTTTCCTTTTTATCTTTGTCAAGCTGCTTCTTTTCACTGGAAACCTTCGGTTGTTCTTTAGGAGTAATGGCAGACTTTTGCTTTTTGTCCTTTTCGGCTTGTTTTTCTCTGGATTCTTTTGCTTTATCGCTATCTTTGAGTAGATCTACGGATTTTATTCCATCTTTCTGAGTTCCCTTAGACAATTTTTGAGTCGAGTTTGCAACTTGTTCATCGCCCTAAAATAGAAAAATTAAAATTAAAATGGCAGCAATAAAATTTTTCGTGCAAACGTGCTAAAGGATAAAACCCTCCAAAATCGATTCTTATGTCAATGTTGCTCACAACTGTTTCTGTTTCCATTGTTAAGGCGTAGAAGAAAATAATGCAATGGAATGCTCTCTTCTTTTGTGCTTGACTTTATTTAGCAAATTCAAGTTAAGACGGCTTTGCTTCACAGTTATCCTTCATGATAACGCTTGGATTGATGCATAAAAACATCACTACATATGTAAGAGAACTGGACAAATTACAATGTCGAAGTCTAATGCAGTTACAACACCAGTAATTGAAATAGAGCATTGAAACGGAATGGGACGGAATCCAATTTCAAACTGTTGCAAACCTGTAGTAGTGCAGTTTTTAGTGCTTCACTTTCGACTGGTTTAACAGCTACCACTCTGGAGAAATGCGCTGGCTGCTCTTCGCACTGAAAGTTTCTCATAAATGAAACATCGGAGAAAGATATTTACTTTTAGAATGCCATTTACATTCTTATTTCCATTGAAGAAGGTTATTTACGGAATTTATATCTTGTGTAATTAGTCCAGGAAGTCCGCCATATCACTATAGAAATGAAATACATGAAACCGCACTGGTGTCAAGGATTAAGGGTATGCCGCCCCACTTTAGTATAATATTACAAGTGCTCCGCCACGCCTATCGGTGCGCCCCGCACTTGCGCGCTTCGCGCTATGCTGCAGTATCACTACACTAAGGGCAGTCACATCAGGCGTGGGCGTGCGTCCCCTACATGATACTACTTCCCGCCCTGCTCGCGTCGTCCTATTTGGGCGAGTTCTGGGGCGCGAAAATCCCGCAGCAGTTTGCGGATACGTTAATTGGCGTGACAACGCTCAAAACGTTAACAGCTGATAGAAGGCAAGTGGGCCCGTTATCTCGTGGGGAACTCTAAAGTGCTTCCTCTTTTACTGTGTACTCGCAGTCATAAGATATTATATTACAGAGTTGAACCGAGATTTGGAAGAAATCGAATTAAGTTTTGTTGTGCACCCTGTTTTTTTTCTTAGTATCGGTGCCTGAGAATGCGGTGTATAACAACTACTGCGCACTCTTAGGAAGAGCAGTCTCGTTTCCGCTCAACACTGACTGAAGAAATAGTGTACTTAACCCATATGTTAATGATAAGTTTCCTTTTTCAAAACTACTTTACACATAGAATGTGTATAACCTAGGAATTCAACTGCCAGATAAAGTGCCAAATACTGCTAGATTTTGCACACAAGGGAAATGGTCGAAGGAGGAGCTGAGAAAAAGTGCATACAAAAGAGCAAACGAGATATGCCATCGACTTACAGATCAAGAAGGGTCCATGTGGCCATAAGCACAGAAACCGATACAGAAATCAAAGCAAATTTGAAAATCCCAAAGAGCCATATTCTTGCGTACCCGGAAATCTCGTCTACGACGAATGTTCGACGCGTCCCCTGCACCGCTCATTTCTGAGGGCGGTGTTGGCAATACCGCTCCGCCACATCAAGCTAGCTGTTCTACATGTGCAGCTTTCTTCCCTCTCTAGCTATACAAAAGGAAAAATTTGATAACCTTATTATGTTCCAATCCTGCCCTACCCTCCTTTAAATGAGGCGAATAGTTTCGCGGTATGAACCTATTCGGGCACACCTCCACTACGCTTCAACATCGGCATCATCATCCTTTCAACGGCGATCATTATCACTTAACCCCCATGTTGATGGTTAATTCTGAGAAAAAATCGATAATATCGATCGAAGTTGATTGCCTTCCCCTGCTGTAAAAGTCTTCCTTCGATGATCTTTTGAACCATCAGAGATGTTGGACGTTTTCAGCACGTCTTTCAAATCCCCAGGCACGTTGATCGACGCTTGAGATTTTTTTGCTATTTTCACGCCCCTTAATTTGCGCTCCGTAATTTTTCTTCCTACTTTCGCCAATACATAGATAATTCATCAACGACTTACAGTTATTTAATAGAGAAAATACAGCCTAAATCCCTAATAGTGCGGCGAAATGTTTCACCGTATCTTGATAAGCCGCGCTATGTATGGATTTCGGCTGTATCTTCGTTAAATTGCTGTAAGTCGTTCGTGAATCCGGCTCCAGTTTACTTCTGGTGCCGCTTCTCTATATACAATACATGCTTTTGTCCCTGTATCCAGAGTCTATAAAGCGTACCGGGAGCGAAGTCTAACACGCCACTCACAAATGGCACCTTGTTTATACGTATAGAGGTACCTTCCATCAATGTTTGCTATATTAAGAAAATTCTTCGTACCGGATCAAATGTACTGTTTTGGGATTGAGTTGAGGACTCGTTGCATTCCCTCAGCTTACTTGATTTCGCTTCAACAATCGGCAGTTGTTGATCGATCTGAAGCAATATTTTATCACTTTGAATTTATTTTGTAGGACAGCCCTAAGGTGACTGATTCGTTTTGTGTCATACTTCCATTCTTCCGAAAATTCAACTCGTGAAAAAACAATAGCGCAGTTATTCTATTAGACTGACCGGAAAGTTCTAGCGTTTTTTGTGCAACTGCTTTTCGTTCGTTTACAAAGTGTAATAATATAAATTTTGGAATTCTTCTCTCTATCTAAAGGAATAAATTGTGTGCGACCCACGCTTAATAACTGCGTTTCTTCAAAGACGTATTGAAGTATGTCGAACGAGCAATTCCGAACGATATTTTGTTTCGATTTCAAACTGAGCAACTCGTCTGTCAAAACAGCTCCGGAAATCAACCAAGTGTAGGGCTGAATAGTGTTGAAGAACCGTGCACGGTGGTCGGAGAAATTTCGTTCTGGAGATTTCATCCTTGAAGATGCACCCAGAAGCGCCAGACCTACAGCAATCCAGAACGACGATTTGAAGGTCTTCATGGAAGCTAATCAATCCAAAATAGTCGATGAAATTGGTCTAGGAGTCAACAAATCTGCTTACAGATGGTTTAAATCGGCCCTAAAAAAGTAAAAAAGCTCGGAAAGTGAGTGCCCCACGATTTGAGTGATCGCCAGAAATTGTATTGTTTAGAAATCTGTTCTTCTTTGCTTCTCCGGAATTAGAACGACCAGGTTTTGGATCGAGTCGTCACATGTGATGAAAGCTAGGTTGGATACGATAACAGAAAGCGATCAGGACGGTTGTTTATGTCGACGAACCTTCTCCCCGAGGCATTTCCTAAAGCTGAAATCACACCAGGAAAAAAGATAATAGCAGTGTGGTGGTCGGCGGCTGCCGTGATTCAACATCCTGGAACCAGGCCGAAGCAGCACAGCAGAGTCCTGCTGTGATGATATCGACAAGATGTACCGAAATTTGCAACCGGCACTGGTCAACAGAAGAGGCCTAATTCTTCTGCAACACAACGCTCGCTCACGCGTTTAACAAATCACCATGCGAAAATTAAACGAACTAGGAGTTTAAGTTCAGCCTCGTTCGCTGTATTCACCAGACTTTTGCCTCAACCGACTGCCATCTTTTAAAGCGCTTTCTTCCTCGCTGGTGGTCTATCCTCTATATATCCTTCGCAAATCAGGACTATCGCGATCAGCGCGATGTAGCTGACCGCGATAGTCCTGACCCGCCTATCGGTGCTTTTCGCTCATTGTTGTCGCGCTGAGCGGCGGTTTTCCGGAGATAAAGATTCCCACCGAACCACTCTTGTCCCTATCCGTGCTACACGGCACAAGGACCACATAAGTACCGCCTTTCTAGAATTTGTCACTTCTCGACAACCAAGTTTTTTCGGTGATGGAATTATTGAACTAGTATAGCGTTGGAGAAAAGGTGCTGATGCTCGAATATCTCGACTGCATCCGGTAAGTATGAAGAAAGACATGATTGTTTGAAGTGGACCAGTCAAAACCGCCAGAACTTTCCGGCCAACCTAGTATGATTACGACCTCATTGCTGTCCAACAAGTTGTGCATTTGGATCCAGGCAACAGCAAGAAATAGGAAATGACAACGATTGTGCATATCTGCACTAACACTGAAGCATTTTGGTTACAAATCTTGGGAGAGATAGTTCAGGCCCCTCTGACAGCTGACAAAAGCAATTTAATCAACTTCGTATAGAATGATATATTAGTATATGCTTTGTGAACAAGCAAAAACCTTAATTAAATTCTCACTACGAAGCTCAGTAAGTTGGGACAGATGAAGATGTGTTACGGTGTTTAGATTTGAGCAGGGCGCTATTGAATCCTCAGCTTCAGCCGCCACACTTCGACAGGTTTCTAAGAGAGCCTCGTGAGGGATTGCTCGCATTGAATTTGTCTCTATCGCAGTCAAGTCGCTGTGCTCGCTGACCGCTAAAGTACGGAGATGTATTATATTGCACCGGTATTTGTTGATGAACTGTGATGTGTGGATCGGATTCCGGTACTCCTATTCAGATCGAGGAGTCATTGTGGTACCTAGACTAACCTTGAAACTAAAGGGAAATAGAAATTGCAATATGCTGTTACTGCTCACATTTGTAGTTTGTGTTGTATGCTCATTTTATATTGTTTCTATGCAGTAGTTCTCGTATTGGATGAATTGTATTGATCGTTTATATGTGTCTGGCCGCAGACCCGGGGCACCGTAGCCATACTCGCCAGCCGGCCAATGGGCTCGTGGAGGCGCGGCGTCTCCCGCCTGGCGGCCATAAAAGCCGAGCTCCCGGAGAAAACGGCATTCTTGGGCTTTGTGCGCGGTACTGAGCGGTTGCTCCGACCGAATTCCGGATAAAGGTTGACTAACTGCTGTACCTGCGCATACCTGAGAATTCAGAGAAATACTTAAGGGGAGGATGGCTTACTACTCATCGTCAGAACATCAAAGCCGCTGCCACAATGCAACTGGAGAAGATCCTTCATCCTGTCGTCACATTTGTCCATTCGTTCCGATATGTGTGATAAGGTCTGTATCATTTTTGGAGATAGCAGATGAGTAGCGTTAAACTGCCAGTTATTCAGCGCTTTGGTTTTACATAGCTTTTTGATGTTGTGTTCGTATGTCTATGTGTATATTTCTGGATTACGTAGGAAGTGGAGCTTCAGTTGCTTTCAGAGGAACATCAAGAAAACTAGGATGAATAAAAAGACAGCACTTACCTCATTGAGTTTTTCAACCTTATCTGAAATGCATTTTATTTGATCCCATTTATCGGAGAAGAATCATCGCTAGCTTACTAAATTTTAATTTCACATTACCTGAAATATTTAGGAGAGGTTTTTGTCCACCCCATGCATTGGGGTTGTAATCTGGGTGGATCAGAATAGCATCGAGCATTGCGCTTTTTGTCTAAAAATTTATGAATTATGTGCTATAAGCTGTGCTTTGTTGATTTTACGTAATATCTGCTTGCCCTTTCTTTGTCCTGCAACAGTGCACTTGTTTCGCGATCAGCCATCAAGCTGCTTTGTTCTTCAGTAGTCAACCGACCGTAACACATGTCCAAAGCTTCGTTCAAGACATCCATAATCTGTAATGTTCACTAACCATACTCAAATAACTAACATTACAATAGTGACTGGGTCTTTGTTGCGTATGTGCACACTCTTCGAATCCTAGCTAGACTCGATGCAGCGCATACGTCCATCCTTTTCACCTGCCTATGTAGCCATGTAGTTTGCTGCTTGGTGTGGATGAAGAATTCCGAATTGGCTTGGACATTGATGATCATTGACATTTATGTTTTTATGACATAACAATGCCTATTAGTAGCGCGTTTTGAGCGTTGCATGACAAAAACTACTCTAAACTGGAAACGAAATTCTGTATTATACCTAAGAAATCACTTTCGAATTCAATTTGCCATCATCTTTTAACACATACTGTTTACTTGAGGAATAGTGATACAATTCTAAAGGCGAATTTATCGCTAGCAAATCAAGCCTTTTAAATACAAACTGGTAAATGCAATCTTGACTTTTGTCAAAGACTAACCTATCCTAGTAATTTTAAAATTTAACTTTGCTTATCAATGTTGTCGCAGAGCTGACCCCCACGGTAAGGTCTCAAAAAACTTAGTAACTTGTCTCAAGCGTACTTTATTTTGACGCAGAGAAACATTAAAAATGTGATTTCTTTTTCAACAGCTTGCAATCAAAATGCACACTTTTAGCCTAAGTCAGAATCCAATTATAATTGGTTCAGGTTGCTGCTGAAAATTATTGCTGATCCAATTCTAGCACAAGTTAAGAGTATATGTGTAAAGGTATTATGAGATTCAGTGAGCCTCCATTGGATTTGAGGTGGCCGTTTTCACAACAGTACTAGAGTGTGATATCACACGCTCTCTCCCCAACAAGCCCACTTCTTAACTAGGTAGATAGGTTGATACATGGTTTCAAATGACGATACTTGCTGCAAGTTAGTAGTTAGTGCTTTTATTTTCCTCCAACGAATAGTGGCTTCGTAACTATATGGAACAGTGCAATAAAACACAAAATCGTTCTAGTGAAAAACCTTTTCGTCAGGACATACTAATCCGCGTTCAAAGAATTCACGTATCAAACGGTTGTCGTTTTCTGATAAAATTTCTTCCAGAATGCCTTTCTTTTTGACGTGTTCCATTATCTGAAACGGTTAGTTATTTTATTGGCTGGGCGGATGACTGCCCCAGTCTTTTGGCAAACCTTGCAACCAGCTTTGAAATCTCTTAATTCAGGAGTACTATCGGAGGATGGTTGATTGACCTTCTCACTTTTCTGGAATGCTCCATTTTTAAAAATTATTCCCATATATACTCTTGAGTGAAATGTCCAAAAAGTTCCATATCTAGAAAGATGTTCTCTTTTTAAATGTACTACAGGCGTAATATTTTAAATCCGTGCGATTGGACCTGTTGAGTAGAAGGTGCACTCACCTCCGCACCAATTTCGTCTCCATATTGTTTCTCCTTCTCTTTTTTCTTGGAACACTGCACTTCTGCTTCTGCATTTGTTTTCGCTGACTGCTAGGTGAAAATTATGCAGAATTTTCATCTGTTTTTTTAATTTGGAGATTATCGCTGGTATTAGGGTATCATAAATGAAGGAAATGAAGAAATATACTGAACCTCCTTCCATTTCAGCTCGTAGGCTGGTTCCACTACAACAGCTGGAGCTAGCGGTGCTCCAATTGGCTCAAACGTAGTTGTCATGTCGTAATCTCTCCTTACTTCTGGCACTTTCCCACTGAAAATGTAAATGGCCATTTTCCCACTGAAAATGTAAATGGCCATGAATGTACAGCTTCGAATAATTTTTAAAAAAATCTGTTCTCCTATTCATTTCTATGACGCCAGTGTTTCAATATGCTCATGTGAATGAGCCCATTTGTTCTCCCTTCAAAACAAAAGATACTGGAGCTAGGTATGTAGGAGTCGATGTGTTTGAACCGTAACTTTTATTAAGAATCAAGGTTGGTTTTAAATGTATTATAGGCGTAAGGTTTTCTGAAAATCCAATGCATGTCGCGTAAAGTCTGATCTGTGGCATGCCTCCTGGATCTGGACCAGGTTATACGACGTCCGTGACACATGTTCCCGACGCGTGCTACATAACGTACGTGACACATTTGCTGAGTGCATGTGTTACGACGTTACCGCGACTTCTATGACACGTCTTACGCACCCCTACCAACGTGGCACGACGACTGTAGCACGTATTCAGAAACTCGACATACGTTTAACGATATTGGGAGAAAATACTGGTCCCTTTTAATGGTTCCCTCTCCTCTGATTTCCCTGTTCCAACTTACTCAGACCCACTACTCACGTTGGGCGATGTTATCGGCACATCTCCTAAGTCCCGACGCACGTTGGACGACTTTTTCCGCACGCTTTTGAAGCCCTACGGAAAACGTCTTCATAGGTTCTCTGAATCTCATCGCACTTTCGACGACATCTGTGGCACATCTTTCAATTTCCTGCGCTTTGCACTTGATCCTCATCCATACTATGATGCGTTGCCCGCTCAGAATATCGTAAACTTTGACGATCCGCCGCCTAGGATATAGTTCGCCAGCAATCTCCCACGGTTAAGCTCAGAGACGACCCGGCTGGCAAACGCCGCCTGTCAAAGCCATCCCTTGGCTTTAGCCCTCCTTTCCGGCACTGACATCGTGACCCACCGAATAAGCGAATTATATATGGTAAGATACCTAAAATCCGTGCGATTGGACATGTCGATTAGAAGACGCTCTCACACGCTTTGCCTGCGTTGTGTTCGGTGAGCGCTCCCAAGAACGCTGTCTAGCGCATCGTGCCTTGATGAGGATGCTTACACACTCGTTACTATAAATTAGCACCACCTATATATGAAAGAGTTCTCCGTGGAGTGATCTAACCTAAGTGAGGTACACCGCATCATCCACAGCGAGAGCGGTCGAGTGATCTAACCTAAGTGAGGTACGCCGCATCATCCACAGTGATGGCAGTCGAATGATCTAACCTATGTGAGATATCACCACCTATCACCATCACCATCACCATTACCATCACCATCACCACCTATATATAAAAGTTTGTCCGTGGAGTGATCTAACCTAAGTGAGATACGCCGCATTATCCACAGCGAGGGCGGTCGATGATCTAACCTGAATGAGGTACGCCTCATCATCTAAAACGCGAGCAAATTTGTCATTGAACGTGGGATTTTGCTGCAGCAGAGGAAACGCAGCCCTTTACTGCTTAACACAACAGCACCTATGCGCATCTCTGAGCGTCCAGTTTCAGAAGCCGACTTCGTGCCATTAGCATGAGATGACTACTAAAGGGGTAAGGGTAGAATGAGGAGTTTGAGGGTGGGGAACCGACAGCGATCAGGAGGCTACGACCAGGAGGAGCATCGGGATGGTCGATGCGGGGAAAAAGGAAGTAGGCCAGGAGGTGGCACCAAGAAGAGTTCAGGCAATGTGTAGGGATCATTAGGGAGTTACCAATCAGGGGAGGGGGTAGTAAGGAGGATCAGCAAGGGGATCCATTACCATTAAGAGAGACCGGATTTAGAGGATGTGACACCGATGTCACACAATGGGTTCGTCGTGAAGGAGTATCCCGAGGTGGAGGAGGAGAGGGGGAATTTACCTGGAAGAAGGGACCTGGAGGCGGGACCAGGACGGGGAATCAACAAGAAGGGAGGCATAAGAGAATTCATACGGAGAACAAGAAATCTGCTATATGCATAGCCTCTTCATGCTCGACACAGCGGCGACTGTGCGTGCTTCTGAGCTTCTTGATCGAGAAAGCAGGTCCCCAACGTCGCGCAGCAAGCATCCTGAGTCTGAATACCTGTCACCGACGTTTGCCATGAGGATCGGAGGACCACTAAGGGGGTGTTGGAGAAGGGCGGTAAGGGAGACCTCTATGGTGGACCAGGAGATCGACCAGGAAGGAAAGGAAGAACCTGGAGGAGAGGCCAGGACGGGGAAACCAGCAAGAAGAGACCAGTAGGTGCCAATAGTGGAAACAAAGAAGTGAGCCAGTAGTTGGGACCAGGAAGGTGGGGACTAAAAAGGGGAGGGAAGACCTGTAAAGACGGACTAGCAATTAGATCCAGTAAGAAGAAACGAGAGCGTGGAACCTGGCTTTGGAAGACATATCAACAACAACTTCAAACGCTAGCAGTTGTGCATGAGAACGATTGTAACCTGAGGGACAGAAGTACTGCGCAGCACAAACCAATGACATCACTGGCCGGTCAGGAAAGAATGTCTACGATGAAGGTACCTAAATGGTGAAGGGCTTGATGCCCATAACGTACGCACCAAGTTCCTAGATGCTAGCGAATTTTATGTTTCAAAAAACTACTTTCCATATGTCAGTGATGCTACAAAGTCGCGCGAAGCGCGCAAGTGCGAGACACGCCATTAGGCGTGTCGGAGCACTTGTAAGTAATAAGAAGCATTTCTAGCGGCGCACTCACTAAACAAGACGTATCACAGATTTCTGCCTTCTCCATTTCAACGTTCAACATATTGTTGAAACAAAATGACAGCTCCGATCAGGCGATGGCAGGAAAAGCCAAGAGTAGTGACATGACCGATGTGGACGGAACTGAGTTAGTAGGGTACAATCCAGGAGGGTCTACCTCAAAGATCCCGTTGTATTCTAGAACTCTTAACAAATCCTGAGTCCATGTCGAGCCTTCCATAACTGATCGCACCGCTTCCTTCCCTTCAGCAGCGCGATCCGCCGAACACAGAAACTCGCAATTCCGTCAAGTGAGGTGTTTTGTGGCGGCTGAGTATAAAAACGTTGCGGCACCACCGGGCGGCGCGAAAAATCGGTAGCTATATCGAATATCACGTCGCGCCGCGTTCCAGTGCAAGTATAAAAGGCTCTTTGGGAAACTTTAGTGTGCACGCGACGCGCGACGAACGATATCTCCCATATCGGCGATAGGCTCCCATATCAACGATAGGTTCCCATATCGAGCACGTGACGCGATGAATCAATATGGGTGCTTATCATTGCATCGCGTCGTGTGCAGAATAAGCGCTCCCTTAGGCCTTTGGTATACTCCTACGTCGCGCCGGGGCATGTTGTATCCGATACATAAAAGATAGGATACAAGGGGTATAAGCTGAATTTTCAACACGTCAGGGTTACTATGTTTCCCATTGGATTGCTTTAGTTTGTTTTCTTTTACTCCCTCATAACTATTTTACTAGCCTTCATGGTAAATAGTCGAGTCATCCCGATTGCTAGGAATAGGAACCATCATGCGGCTTAACGGCACGTTGAAACGCGAAAGTGTGGAGCAGCGGTTAATACGCATCCCTTCCCTTTGGTTAGGCGAGTGTGCCTTTCCAGCGAATGCAAGAGAAGGGAAACAGAGGAACCCTGAGTTTCAGCCTTGTAAACTGGAGAAATATGAAGGTTTATTAATGGTTGTTAATCGATTGCTTAGGAAAAATATGAAACTTAGGCTATGAATAACCACGAAAACTTCGTCGATCCGTCTTTACGCACGCACACACAAAAGATTGAGAGCACTTGGTCACAAACCAAGAGGTTAGAAAGAAAAAAGATCAGCAAGGGGCGTTCTGGACCGACCACTTACTTGATGCCATTTTGGAATGGGAACACAATAGCGAATCCAAGTAGTATCTACTCTGTTAGCTGATAGCGAAAAAGCGTTCGATACTACAGAAGGTTAGTTCTCACTAAGTTTCTTTTTTTCCACCTTGCCTTTCATAGAACCGGGGATTCACACTAATCTAAGAGAACTTACCGTTACACCCTTTGACACTGACTGGCTTAGAAGAGGGGTCACCATGTATGGCAGCACTATACGACATTTTGTGCTGCACGAGGTGAAGAATTTTGAGCAGCTCCGTTGGGTCTACCCCTGTGGTAAACTAAGCTAGGCCACATTTAATATTATTGAGCATTCGTGTGCCTTATTATCAAGGCGGATAACCACTCAATTCATGGTGACCCCCTGAGCCACATTGCGGCGGTAGTACTTATAGCTGGACCTAACAAAATTCTGCTGATGCACTCCATAGAGTCGGGGTGGGGGGGGGGGGGATGATATGCAGGCTTGCTCACCAACCCACGATACTGTAGCGTGTGGCTGCTGCCGTTGCGTCGCGGATCGTGTGGGCCTCCACGAGGGCGTTCGATCGATGTCTTATATATCCGCGTTTACACTCACGGCAAGCAGGGGCCGTATGCTATTCTCGCCCGACTCGGGAACGGGGACGGCGGGAAGAATCGATGGCCATGATGTGCATACCGGAGATGTGGGCGGAGACCGCCTCATACCCGGCCGGGGACGGTTGGGGAAAGAATAGCATACGGCCCCAGATCGTGGGCAGTGGATAGTGACCTGCTGCATGCGAGGGAGGCCAGGGTTTGTTCTCCTTCGGTGCAGAATTGCGGAATTTTTGCATCACATCTGGATTCCCTTCCCTAGCCTGGTTTTGCGCTCGAAGAGCATAGAGCCCTGTTGCCGACTCCCACAGGGCGACGAAAGCAGTTTCCACACAAGCAGCTTGGATCGCACGCACACTGGGGTCCCTTCCCTAGCCTGGTTTCATAGCTTCCTTGGAGCGCTTAACACGTTGACGACCGCGCCTTCTTAACGAGTGTGGCGCGTGGGACCAACGGTTTTTTTGCGACGCCGACAGCGTGGGATGACATCATGTCGTACGGTCCTACGGGACCGCAAAATCCGCCTCGTGGTGGAAAGCGATGATGAGGATAACAAGGTGGTCAAGGAAAACGTTGATGCTGAGGACGATATCCTTGTACTACTAACTGACGACGATGATGGCTCAGATAGTGAAGTAATAGATTCCGAAGCAGAAGATGAGGATAAGGAAGCTTGGAAGAGCGATTTTGAAGCCCCTAATCGGTGGAAAATTGCGACGGAGTATGGCTTTCATGACGATGTGTTCGACTGCGTTAGTCCGATCGATTATTATCGATTATTTTTCAATGACGAGTTGTTAATTGAAGCCAGCCAGTTAATTGTTAATGTTTCGGTTACTGATTTATTGAGCTTGACGAATACCTCAATAAATCAGTGACCGTAAGATTGTTTTTGTGGACCACGCTTTTTCAACAATGCCTAAAGATGAAGCACACATAACACAAAAAAGTTCCTCGGAAAGATCTGAATCCAACTAGAAAAATAAATTATAAGGCTGTGGCCTGACATCTTGTCACACGGTCTCACGCGGCCGAATTGGTGTGGCCTGACATCAGGCCACACGGTCAATGTGTTAAAATAAAACAGATAGTTATGGTTACTTACACAATATAAAAGGGTAGCCGCATGGATAGCCATTAGAGATCTTCGAGAAAAGAACCCAGTTGCTGACTCCTACTGGGCGACGAAAACGTGCTCCATTGACAACGGCTCGGATGTCGTGAGCAGGCGCTGGCACTTTGCCACGTCAGCGCGTGGTTAGGTCTAATGGCTATCCATTGCGACTACCCTTTATATTGTGCAAGTAGCCATAACTATCTGTTTTATTTTAAGTTCTCTAAGGAAGCTATGAAAGGATAACGGATTATACTCTCTCTCTTTTTATCCTGCTGCGACTAACCTCGAAGACCAAAAAACTGCCATTTATTGGTAACTTTTCTTTTGAAAAAACAAACTTTTCTCACTTGGTTAGCGCTTTAGCTTATTGTTATAAAATAACTTACTATTTCTCTCGGATTTCAGTGCTTTTGTTTTTCTTGGCCCTCTTCCTTACAGTTTGGCGGAACATCCTTCGCATTTCATTTTTCGCATGACGTTTTGAATTCACTGAACGATATTATTGAAATACCAGTTTCTAGAAATTCAAAAACCGTGATTTTGGGAGAACTTCTTGGAAGCGCTGCTTTCTCGACGACTTCTTTTGCAACCCTCATGACGCAAGTGAGTAGGTTAAAATGAGACCTACCGCGTCGGTTCGCCATAGCAAGCGTATCACGTTATCACTTTCAACGATGCATGATGGGCTCGAGAAATAATGACTTTTGTAATGGAGCTCTGCAGTGCACGGTTTTCCCAACAATACGCCTGCGAAGAACATATGGTGGAAGGAGCTATACGAGTTGGAAACTGTGACAAATTTTTGTGGGGAAAAGGCATGTCTTTTCGCGCATACATATAAATAGCATAAAGTACTGTCCTATGCTTGAAGATTTCCACTTCTCCAGATAACTCGACGCTACACTTACAACTATGAAATTTTCACGGACGAGTTGTTCGGGGCGGGTTACAACAACAACAACGTGGTGGGACGCCACCGTATCGATTTTTGCTTTCTTTCCCGCGAGAGCGATTCTCGGACAACCCGCGCCGCATACGCACCAGCCTGCATAGTGACGAGGGGTGTTTCGCAGCCCACGGCTTCGGGCCCACTGCTTCGGCGGTTGGGTAGAAACCACAATTTTTGGTTGGGGTGCTCGTGGCATCCGGGCGGAGCAAAGGTTGTGGAGTTGTGCTGAAGGGCGCCGCAATCTTCCGCCCTCAGACCGCGTTCCACGTTGAGCACCGCACCCCAAGCCCATCGGTGCGCCCCGGACAACTCGTCCATGAAAATGTCATCGTTGTAAGTATAGCGTCGAGTTTCCAGATAAACAGAATTTTTGAAAGCAGTAGTCCTAGTGAATGAAGGGAGCAAAGTGTATAGAAGGCAGCGAACTTGAAACTTCAGCAGCATAGTGTGAGTGCCAGTAAAATGCGATGTATGAAAATTGATACACTGAAGGATCCAAACAGCATGGAAAAACTGGAAGGCCTAAAAATTGGAGAGCCTAATAATACGGGGGATATCACAACGTTAAACCTAACGCACACCACACACCTCACCCATACTCTCATCCTATTCTCCCGTTGGATTAAAATAAAGTGAAAAAATGAAATTAAACCCTAAGAAACGTGGATCTCGGAAAGCCGGGGGGGGGAGGGTGCACGTCAAAAATGTCAGTACTTTATTTTGAATGCCCAGCATCACGTGCTCCCTCAAGTTCGTTTTTCGTATTGGTGCGCATCAGCTCCAAATGCGCTCTATCGCGTTCCAGGTGTCAACTCCCCCCCCCCCCCCCCCACCTCCCAAAACCATACAGCGCGGGTTCGTACGTTAGGCATCGCTCTGGATTACGGTAGCCACCTAGCCTGATTACGGTAGGGTGACGATTGTTGAGCCTTTCTCGCTTGAGGCTTAACGAATCAACGGAGTAGCGCTCTGCGCCTTGGATCATACTTTCAGTCATAAGGTGAGAATTGTGGACTTACGGAGCACACCATTGGTTAAGGAGATGGAAAGTGTGGAGGAGTCAGTTCTGGCCATAAACTGGCCTTGTTTTTGCGGCCAATTGCAGTTTTATATTAACGTATGCACGAATATATATGACCTTTAGAGCTAGGCCTTTAGAGCTTACGAAATCTCGAAATCTACTCCACGGCTGCAATATGCGCTTTGCTCGACTCGCCAAATCTCGTCGCGAAATCTCGTCCGAGACAAGCACGGCAGCCTATCATCCTACAGTACCGGACATGTCTTTTGGTCATTGGCCGAAAAAGCCGCGCCGGCCAACATAGGCCGCTTTGGAGCGTTCCAAAGCGGCCTTTTTGAATAAGTTCTTTAGAAACGAAATACTTATGAAAACAAACATATATTTGAACTCAGCAGCTCAAGCTCTATCTTTTGGTATATAAATCTCAGTAGAGTTGAACAATGCATATAGGCCCGACAGAATCAATCGAGTAGGCGCGGCGCGACAACCTGTAGAGCGAGCGTTTGGGGAATTTTATCGGAAATTTCTAGCCGTCCTAATAAAAAATTGCTCTAAGACTGTCTAGCTTGCATTTGGAGTGCGCCGTGAACAATGCATACAGAATCGGACCTACCAATCGAGTGAGCGCGAAATCCTGTAGAGCGAGCGTTTGGGGAGTTTTATCACAAATTTGCAGCTGCCCTACTCAGGAATTGCTCCAAACCTATCCAGCGAGCCTTTGGAGTGTGCCGTGCACAATGCATATATTATCGAACCTATCAATCGAATGGGAGCGACCGCTTACAAATTGCACGCGCGGCCGTGTTCGGAGCGCAATAACTCTGTCAGATCCGAATCGTTTCGGCTGCAACTCGTGGGTCTTGTAGGCAGTGAAACGTTGTAGTAGCAAGTTAAAGCCGAACGATGTAGCTTATGATTAGGTAAAGTTACAGGGGCGCGAAAATGCAGGTGAGGCTTGCGTGACGCATTTTTTTCCGATTTCGGTGGACCACTGCGAGAAGACTCGGCGGGCTAACGGCCTCAAAATGCGTATGCGAGCAGCACAGTAAATGTACTTTATGAAAACTTGCTCACAACTCCCTAGTTTCCTGAAGTGCCTTAGCCCCATCTGCCAATTTAGAGTGGCGGAAGATAGCGGTTAGAGTTTCTTGAGTCCTTGCACCCCCAGATTTGAGTTTTCGACACTCGCAATGGTACTACTCTGTTCAGTGTGAAAAGCGCTATCGAATGGTGTCAATTTCGGCCGATTTTGGAAACATCGATTTTTCGACAATTTCGCATCGAGGACGATACCGCTCCAGGCCGTCGCAGATGGACGATGACGTCATCGAAAATCGATGTTTTCGAAATTGGCCAAGTTTGATACCGTTTGATAGAACTTTTCCTACTGATTTCAACGGTGTTACTAGGAGTATCGAGAACTGTGATCTGGGCGAATAAGAGCGCGGAGAACATCGACCCTCGTCTTGCCAAATAGGACGCAAGGGCGTGTTCGGAGTGCAATAACTCTGTCAGATCCGAATCGTTTCGGCTGCAACTCGTGAGTCTTGTAGGCAGTGAAACGTTGTAGTAGCAAGCTAAAGACGAACAGTGTAGCTTATGATTAGGTAAAGTTACAGGGGCGCGAATATGCAGGTGAGGCTTGCGTGACGCATTTTTTTCCGATTTCGGTGGACCACTGCGAGAAGACGCGGCGGGCTAACGGCCTCAAAATGCGTATGCGAGCAGCACAGTAAATGTACTTTATGAAAACTTGCTCACAACTCCCTAGTTTCCTGAAGTGCCTTAGCCCCATCTGCCAATTTAGAGTGGCGGAAGATAGCGGTTAGAGTTTCTTGAGTCCTTGCACCCCCAGATTTGAGTTTTCGACACTCGCAATGGTACTACTCTGTTCAGTGTGAAAAGCGCTATCGAATGGTGTCAATTTCGGCCGATTTTGGAAACATCGATTTTTCGACAATTTCGCATCGAGGACGATACCGCTCCAGGCCGTCGCAGATGGACGATGACGTCATCGAAAATCGATGTTTTCGAAATTGGCCAAGTTTGATACCGTTTGATAGAACTTTTCCTACTGATTTCAACGGTGTTACTAGGAGTATCGAGAACTGTGATCTGGGCGAATAAGAGCGCGGAGAACATCGACCCTCGTCTTGCCAAATAGGACGCAAGGGCGTGTTCGGAGTGCAATAACTCTGTCAGATCCGAATCGTTTCGGCTGCAACTCGTGAGTCTTGTAGGCAGTGAAACGTTGTAGTAGCAAGCTAAAGACGAACAGTGTAGCTTATGATTAGGTAAAGTTACAGGGGCGCGAATATGCAGGTGAGGCTTGCGTGACGCATTTTTTTCCGATTTCGGTGGACCACTGCGAGAAGACGCGGCGGGCTAACGGCCTCAAAATGCGTATACGAACAGAGCACTTGAGGTACTTTACGGTGACGGGCTCAGAACTTCTCACCTGCCTAAACTGCCTTACCCCCATCTGCCTTTTTAGGGCGGCGGACTTAGCGGTTGAAGTTTCCTGCCCTCTTACTTGCCCATATTTGGGTTTCCGACACTCCCAGCAACACCGTTTTGTTCATAACGAAAAGCTCTATCGAATGGTGTCAGTCCCGACCAATTTCAAAAAATTGATTTTTTGACAATATCGAGCACGTGGGCGCCCTGGGCCGAGCTGCGCGGGCGATGACGTCATCGAAAACCGGCATTTTCGAAATTGGCCAAATTTCATCGTGCAAACTTCGTCCAAAATCGTCTAGGGGTTATTTGGGGCACTGATTAGGAATCCGACGTCCGTTTCTGAAAAATCCGTCGACTTCAGCAGGTTAGTTCTTGTTTGAGGGTGGTCGGGTCAGGATCACCGATTTTGCTCAAAATTCGTGTAGGGTCGGGGACTTATTCGGGGTGCCGAACACGATGCCGAAGTACATTTGGACGATTACGGCAGGAGAACCCTTATACCGATAACTGAGGGTGATCGGTGATTCTGACCCGACCACCCTCAAACAGGAACTAACCTGCTGAAGTCGACGGATTTTTCAGAAACGGACGTCGGATTCCTAATCAGTGCCCCAAATAACCCCTAGACGATTTTGG
>OX377201.1:4373166-4486619 GCA_947396885.1 Heligmosomoides polygyrus polygyrus | reverse complement strand
TATACCGATAACTGAGGGTGATCGGTGATTCTGACCCGACCACCCTCAAACAGGAACTAACCTGCTGAAGTCGACGGATTTTTCAGAAACGGACGTCGGATTCCTAATCAGTGCCCCAAATAACCCCTAGACGATTTTGGACGAAGTTTGCACGATGAAATTTGGCCAATTTCGAAAATGCCGGTTTTCGATGACGTCATCGCCCGCGCAGCTCGGCCCAGGGCGCCCACGTCCTCGATATTGTCAAAAAATCAATTTTTTGAAATTGGTCGGGACTGACACATTCGATAGAGCTTTTCGTTATGAACAAAACGGTGTTGCTGGGAGTGTCGGAAACCCAAATATGGGCAAGTAAGAGGGCAGGAAACTTCAACCGCTAAGTCCGCCGCCCTAAAACGGCAGATGGGGCTAAGGCAGTTTAGGCAGGTGAGAAGTTCTGAGCCCGTCACCGTAAAGTACCTCAAGTGCTCTGTTCGTATACGCATTTTGAGGCCGTTAGCCCGCCGCGTCTTCTCGCAGTGGTCCACCGAAATCGGAAAAAAATGCGTCACGCAAGCCTCACCTGCATATTCGCGCCCCTGTAACTTTACCTAATCATAAGCTACACTGTTCGTCTTTAGCTTGCTACTACAACGTTTCACTGCCTACAAGACTCACGAGTTGCAGCCGAAACGATTCGGATCTGACAGAGTTATTGCACTCCGAACACGCCCTTGCGTCCTATTTGGCAAGACGAGGGTCGATGTTCTCCGCGCTCTTATTCGCCCAGATCACAGTTCTCGATACTCCTAGTAACACCGTTGAAATCAGTAGGAAAAGTTCTATCAAACGGTATCAAACTTGGCCAATTTCGAAAACATCGATTTTCGATGACGTCATCGTCCATCTGCGACGGCCTGGAGCGGTATCGTCCTCGATGCGAAATTGTCGAAAAATCGATGTTTCCAAAATCGGCCGAAATTGACACCATTCGATAGCGCTTTTCACACTGAACAGAGTAGTACCATTGCGAGTGTCGAAAACTCAAATCTGGGGGTGCAAGGACTCAAGAAACTCTAACCGCTATCTTCCGCCACTCTAAATTGGCAGATGGGGCTAAGGCACTTCAGGAAACTAGGGAGTTGTGAGCAAGTTTTCATAAAGTACATTTACTGTGCTGCTCGCATACGCATTTTGAGGCCGTTAGCCCGCCGAGTCTTCTCGCAGTGGTCCACCGAAATCGGAAAAAAATGCGTCACGCAAGCCTCACCTGCATTTTCGCGCCCCTGTAACTTTACCTAATCATAAGCTACATCGTTCGGCTTTAACTTGCTACTACAACGTTTCACTGCCTACAAGACCCACGAGTTGCAGCCGAAACGATTCGGATCTGACAGAGTTATTGCGCTCCGAACACGGCCGCGCGTGCAATTTGTAAGCGGTCGCTCCCATTCGATTGATAGGTTCGATAATATATGCATTGTGCACGGCACACTCCAAAGGCTCGCTGGATAGGTTTGGAGCAATTCCTGAGTAGGGCAGCTGCAAATTTGTGATAAAACTCCCCAAACGCTCGCTCTACAGGATTTCGCGCTCACTCGATTGGTAGGTCCGATTCTGTATGCATTGTTCACGGCGCACTCCAAATGCAAGCTAGACAGTCTTAGAGCAATTTTTTATTAGGACGGCTAGAAATTTCCGATAAAATTCCCCAAACGCTCGCTCTACAGGTTGTCGCGCCGCGCCTACTCGATTGATTCTGTCGGGCCTATATGCATTGTTCAACTCTACTGAGATTTATATACCAAAAGATAGAGCTTGAGCTGCTGAGTTCAAATATATGTTTGTTTTCATAAGTATTTCGTTTCTAAAGAACTTATTCAAAAAGGCCGCTTTGGAACGCTCCAAAGCGGCCTATGTTGGCCGGCGCGGCTTTTTCGGCCAATGACCAAAAGACATGTCCGGTACTGTACGGTAATCGAGCGCGTCGCTCCGGCTTCTACAGTAGTGGAGATGCCTAACGAAGCGGTGGTCGTTCCCTAGTGTTGCTGCATTTCCCAATATTAATGTTAATAGTTAATGTGGAGCGCAATCGGAGGAGACGCTGGCTGTCGCCTGCGCCCGATACAAGGTTCCTGGTTCAGATATCCCGCTCAGGCCAACCAAGCCTTCCATCCCTCCGGGGGCGGTGAATTGGTACCAGACTTGTCTGAAAAGGATAAAGCACTGACTTGTGCATCGGCTGGCCACCGCAACTCATTGTATGGCCAAATTCGCATTCAACACGCCTCCACGACATCTCGTAGAATTAGAGTGCGTGGCGCATCCTAAAGAAGATTGAATAACGCCGCCCTTTATCTTTTTTTGTCCCTAATGTTAATAAATTTGTATGATAACAACATTACAAAAACCTACTTAAGTAGCAAGTCAGTCAATGAAAAGGGCTCCATCAAAGTCGAGTAGAAACGGCTCAGGAAGTCGAGGGAAAGCTTGACGAGTGAGGAGGGGGTTTCGTGTCGTCCATTCGAGGGAGCAGCAGCAGGAGCGTATTTGGTCCACTTCCGGCCTCAAATTGCACGAATAGTTAACGAAGTACGGTAGATTGGATGAGACTGTAGATGGCGCGAATTTGAAGTTGCGTTTGGCGCGACATTGAGGTCCGCCAACGAAGTGTCACTCCAAATATGAAATGGCAAAGTACTCAAACATAGTCAATGCTTGCGACGATCCTTCGGGCACGTGATATAAGTGCGTGAGATCTGGCGATGGCTTAAAATTGCCACGGGAAGTTCATTGACCTCCCTTGTTAGTGAGGATGGAATGAAGGGTCAAGGGAAATGTATTGTAGCGATCAATACATCACCACTATATGGTAGAAATACGTGCTATGGGAAATATAGCAAAAACGAAATATAAGCTCGTTCTGGGAAGGTGTATTAAGCTATCCTCGTGTCGACACTTTCCCGTTGCCAAATCTGGGAAAAAACCACCGACGTGTCTCCCACCCCTCCCCACCCCGATCAGTTAAAACTGGGAGAAAACCACCAGCGTGTCTCCCACTCCCCCCCCCCCCTCTCCACCCTGATCGGTTAAATCTGGGAGAACACCACCGGTCAGGACCTCGATTATCTCCAGGGCTGAAGTTCCGTGACGCTTGAACGACACCCACAGAAAACCGATAACGTTCATCGATATCGATTGGCCGACTTCCGATTCGTGTTCAGCGACCTCGATTAGTCCAGCGCTGAAGTTTCGTGCCGCTTGAACGACATCCGCAAAAAATCGACGATATCGATCGATATCGATTGTCTCCCCTGCTGTGAAGGCCTTTCGTCGATGATCATCGAAATGCCCAGGCGCGGTTGCCGACGTGTTCGGCACGTCTACTGCATCGCCTGGCACGGTTGCCGACGTGTTCGGCACGTCTACTGAATCGATAGGCGCGTAGAAGCGGTCTGGGTATTTTCCGCTAATTTCTTGCCTTAATTTGTTCCCCCTAATTTCCCCTATTTTATGATTCATCGCCGATCGATAGTGTGATCATCGCTTAGCGGTCGTCGATCGATAATGTGACTCATCGCTTAGCGGACTATTATATTATGATAGTATGATGAGGCAAAATAACGCAAATGCGCCACACAGCTGGGAAGGAACAATGAGGTGTGGCCCACAGACGCGTCTTGCGAAACCTCGTCATATGGGTGTTCCTTTGTCTTGGCATATAGCCAAAAACAATAGAGACGTCTTTCGAGACCTCTTCATATTGGTGCCGCCACCCGTCTGGCAGTGAGACGTCGATGGTAAACAACAGTATTGGACAATCGCCAAATATCCCTCAAACTAACAGAAAGAAGTACACAAAGTCCAAGGGGCTAACTTCAGACCAAAAACCTTCCTCTTTTATACATAGGGCGATTTGGTGGTCACTCATTACTCCCCCTAAGTAGAACTCGTCCCCATTACTACTGGTCCCCCTCAATGATCTTCTTTAGCGGACGTCATGTTCGGCACGTCTTCTGAACCCCAGGGACGTCGGACAACGTCTTCGGCACGCCTTCTGAATCCCCGTAGGCGACATGTTCGGCACGTCTTCGGTAATTTGTTCAGTATAGGTTGATGGCAATCGACACTTCAAAACCGAACTTCATAGTCGTGTTCAGCGACCTCGATTACCCCTAGGGCTGAAGTTTCGCACCGCTCGGACGACATCCATAAATAATCGATAATTTGATTGATATCGATTGATAGTGATCCACACTTCAAAAACGAACTTTATAATCATGTTCAGCGACCTCGATTACCCCCAGGGCTGAAGTTTCGGACCGCTTCGACGACATCCATAAAAATCGATAATTTGACCGATATCGATCGAAGGTGATCCACACTTCAAAAACGAACTTCATAATCATGTTCAGCGACCTCGATTACCCCCAGGGCTGAAGTTTCGGACCGCTTCGACGACATCCATAAAAATCGATAATTTGACCGATATCGATCGAAGGTGATCTACACTTCAAAAACGAACTTCATAACCATGTTAAACGACCTTGATTACCGCCAGGGCTGAAGTTGCGGCTCGCCATGCACGGTCGCCGGCGTGTTCAGCTCGTCTACTGAGTCGCCAGGCACGTTTGGTGACGTGTTCTGCTCGTCTACTGAGTCGCCAGGCACGCAGAAGGCGTTAGGGTATTTTCCGCTATTTTCTGGCCTTAATTTGTGCCCCGTAATTTCCTCTATTTTATGACTCTTCGTCGATTGATAGTGTGACTCATCGTTAAGCGGATTATTATATAGTACGATTTTTGATACGCTGATTGTGTTCAATAGAATACTAGTGTGGAAGTGCCCATTTCCGTTCCCGCCTTCCGGCGCAAAAACAGGTGGAACACGTAACGGACGGAAGAGCCCAAAATGGCCGGAAGCCGGAATTCGGAACACGGAAATGGAAATTCCGCACGTCCCTGCTCACACCCGTTCTGTTCCAATCATGACCTAAGATTCTCCTACTAAATATTTGCGGTGTTCGTTATGTTTGGCTCAGATGTTGTTGAGCAGCAACACATTCCAGTACCAGAGAGTTGTGCAACTACTTTTGAAACTCGAATTACGCAAGAATTTTGCTTTTTTGATCCACCAGGGCTCTCGACATCTTTAGCACGATGGTTTCAGAAAATCGAATCAAGTCTTTTTACTATTTCAAGAACCAAGTCTTTGTGAAAAACTGGATTTCTCTGTGTAAACATGCGCTCAAGACACTTCTCTGGCTAGGAATAATCAAGAGCTCTATGAGAATTTGGAGACACAGATCTCTAAATGGTAAGTACAGATTTGCGACAAAATTTAGAGGACAACAGAAGTGATAATTTTGGAGTAGTCATCAGGTGATATAACAGGAAGAGCATGTTCTTAGTAGCTAGCTTAAATCTGCAAAAAAGAGGTGTGTTGTAACTTTAATAATAAGTGAACAAAATCAATACTTCACAAATAATGTTGTGGTTGCACAGAAATATCTAGTGTTATGGCCGAAGTACTACATTTAACGATATTACAATCCAAATGCTTCTTCTGCTATGCCTCAACGCTCATTATTCTCTTCAGATTCACCAGCACCGCAAATTCTATAGAAGCTGCTCTATGGAAGCAAATCTCGCAAAGTAGAAGTGAACAAAAAGATTTTTCACATCGTGTTGGAGAAAGATTAGAATATTTATTCGGAAACGCTCTTTTTACATTACTTAATTAGGCCTATAGTCAGTGCGGTGGAATCACCTTGACGTTTTTGCTGAAAACTTCACTTGATGGCGGCAATGGTGCCAAGGTGTCGTAATTTTTAGCCCATGGATTTGCGACGGCCTTCTAAAATGATAGAATATAGTGTGATTTTGTGCACAATATTATTGGTGGAATGGCTAGATTAGGATATATATTTGCCGACACCCGCGGCTACAATCGCCCAAACAACTACCATATGGTAAAAAATTACCTAATTTCACTAGTACCTGGCGAAGTATAAAGTTTCATTCAGTGATTTGAGTTCGGGCACATAGAGCAACCAAACGGCTACATTGTTGCGAATGCGATAGCTCGCTCCATTTTATTCATACTCCCGTGGGCTACCGAGATCCCGGCCTGCCCGCGCACGCTATCGATCGGCGGGCCGGCTATGCCGAGTTCATTCTAAGCTTCCATCGTCTCGTCGAGCGGCTGCGCGGAGCGGCTCTGGGACGCCGCACTTGTGAGCCACTTCGTCATCATTCCAGGGATCGTCTGAGCGGAGCCTTGCCGTTCTTTACATCGCACTCCAGCCGGCTGTAATACAGGGAGGACGGCGAGCATGGATGGGAAGGGGGACGCCTAACCTCGGGTAGCCACTACAGTCCTTCTAGCCGGAGCGGTCCCATCAGTTCTGTATTCCACATTATCTAGCATCCATCTCCGGTACTATACTGATGTGGTTGTGTGATGTTGGTATATGGAATTAACCGTGGTTATATATGTCTACTGTGCTGTTTACGCCGAGGAAGGTGGTGAACCTCCTTATAATTCTCCATGGTATTGTTATTGGTATTGCTGTGTATTCGTTGTTTGGTCATGTCATGTTGGGGTGTTATTGCTATTGTGTTGTATGGGGTTCCATATAGTTATCGGGTAATGCAGGGGTCATGTGTGCTCACTACAGTCCGTGGTCAATACTGCATGCCCGTAGACACCCGCGGCTGGCGTGTGGTGTGGGCGTGCGTCAATCCAGCCGCTGCTCAGCGCGAGAGGCCAAAAGTCATCACGTCCAGTCTGCCAAGGAAGGGGGCGTGGCTTATTCACACCATGGGTTCCCCCTAGTGTCCCCCTTGGGTCTTGGGTCTCCTGGTACCTCGTAGCACCACGGGGCGGATGGGGGACCACGCTCAACAGGGGCATGCACACTCGCGAGCGGGGCCACCGATTCGCAACATACATAGAATCGGTTGTCAGCACTGGATTCCTCCACATGAGTTCTGTTGACACAATACCAAAGCCTATGTGAGCCGTGTAGTCCAGCATCGGTAGTATTATTGTTGAAATAATTTCAGACTACAAGGAGCTACAACATGTCGCATGTGAAACATCCATGGCATCTCGAAATTCTGAAGAAGAGTCAATGGAAAATGTAGCGCCGTTAACCATCAGGTGGGCCAGCATGCACTTCAGCTGAAATGACGTGAAGGCATGCTTTGCTAATCACATACAATATTAGAAGTATACTGAACAGTGAGGAAGGCTAGACTAGTGCATGTGATAAGGCAGGCAGGAGAAGTAAGCCAAATTGTAGTCCCCATTACCTTCCAACCTGAAAAAAGTCAGCTAGTAGATATACTTGTAGTGCCTTCACACATTGGTCATGCACTACAGTAAAACTGACTGCCTCTATTTCCAGCTGGCCCTGGGTTATGCACGCTGTACTCGTGCGGGCCTGGAGCGCAGTCGGAGGAGGTGCCGTTCGTCACGTGCACCATGGCTCTTGATTAGGATCTACCGCATCCCAGGCTCTTGATTAGGATCTCCCGCCCAGGCCAACCAATCCTTCTATCCCTCCGGGTTAGTGAGTTGGCACAGACTTGTCTGGGAAGGATAAAGTACTAACGTGTTTATCGGCTGGTCACCGTAAGTCATTGTGGTGTATAGGTCAAATACGCATTCAACTCGCCTTCACGGCACTCGTAGAAGTAGAATGCAAAAAGAATTTAGTAACGCTATCCCTTTTCCTTTTTTTCTTTTTAAAGTACATATCACAGGTCACTCTCAGGCTATCATACATTGTCATCTCTGCTCGTGGTTCCTCTTCGCCGAAAGAACAATGGATTGTGCTTGTGCTTCGGTCTTAGCCGACTGAACGGTCTTCACTTCGTCGTGTCTCCAACGAGATAAGTGATCCTCTTCTCCACATCACTACGGGTATCTTGTCAACAACCCGCCGACGTGAGCAAAGAACCTGGTTTAGGTCTGCGCTCCAACCGCGACATCCATAACGGTTCTGCGGCTAGCTCTACCCAGCCTCCATGCCAAGGAACATCTGCTGCAGCTCATATGCCCTATGCTCATCCGTTCAATGATTGCAGCTGGTTATGAACCCTACACTGTGATGAAGGCAGCTAGAAAAGTAAGAACATCCCGAGCTTAAGTTAAGACGGATCCAGGAACATATGGAGTAGAGGCAAGTAAAGGCGATGACGAAGGCGACAATGTAGGCGTATACCCTAGTATTTATGTGCATGTGTCACATTAGTTTTCAAGTCAACGTCTGCGTTTGAAAGCCTATAGTGCAAAGACTGTAGCCTTTGTGATTGTTGCGGAAATCACTCAAATGCAGAAGTGACCCCAACACGTCAGCAACTTTATAAGCAGTTGGCTACTTTTAGCTGTCTCCTGAATGTGAAATCGGACAAGATGTGTGGCGCTGTCCAGCGAATCTGCCTCTTTTAAGCGGCGACTTCCTAAGTGGAGTCGTTGCCTTAGCAGTGGTATTCTCTTTGTTGTAAACTGCACCTGAGAAACCATCTCTGGGCCGTATTCATCAACGACTTACAGCAATTTAACAGAGAAAAGTACAGCCGAAATCCCTGATAACGCGACTTATCAAGTGATATGGTGAGCGATAAGCCGCATTATCTGAGTTTTCCGCTGTGAAATCTCTGTTAAAGTTATGTAAGTCGTTGATGAATCCGACCCTATAATACAACTGTTCTCTGTAGGCGCGCGACTTCGAACATCACCAATGATCTTTTGAATGTTTGGATAGGTAAGTGCTTGAAGATGGGCAATAACTAATGTAAGTAAAAGCGCAGATTCTTTTCAAAGTTCGTGGTTTTCGAAAAAGACATATGGTAGTTAGTTTTACTGTGTGAGTACTGACCTGGTCCTTTGGAGGTTGGATAATTTTTGCTGTCCTAACGGAGGTCCTGTTTCCCGATGCTTTCGCTCTTTGCTGTCCTGGCTGCGCGTTTGGGGTGCCAGGTGTCATTGATGGAGCGTTGGTCATCTAGAAATATGTTCGGTTATACGCTTCTAGAAGGCTATGGTATCGGAATTCAGTCACTCATTTCCAGGATGTAAGAAACAGATTGGTGATCGCTTTAGCGCTTAAACACTGGATTTTGATAAAACGAAATAATTACTGCGTCGGGCTAGCTAAATGGCACGGAGAAGTTTTCTGTTTTATTTATACATTGCTGAGCGCAAGGTGTATTCGTACCTCTAAATATTTTTTCCTCTTGACGCTGAGATTTGGTCGCTTCTCCAAAAAGGCGATATTCATATAGCAGAGCACTTGTACGCACACGAAAAGGCATACTCTAGGTTAACCACTTACTTTTAAGATGGTTCATACTCGCTTCGGAAAGACCTAGGTCTGGGAGCGCAATCTGGATTTGGGCTATTGTTTCTCTACATCATCCCAACCCAACCCTTCCCTCCCCTCTCTTGATCTTACACGAAAGTCTCAATATTATGAAGTAGCTGCTGGAATTCAAGAAAATTAGGAAGTGCAGCAATTGCTTCGTGGTATGAAGGCTAGGATAGAGCTGCCGGTTCAATTCCAATCGGGAAGGGGTAGTCCACAATGACTTGTAACTCCATCAAACAGTAGTACGCCGTGGAACGATGTGAGGAGCCCGCAGGCGTCTCTCTACGTATCGCCCACGGTGAATGAGTCGACGCGCACGCATTCGTGCATGGCGCGGGAACACAAACGGCTATTACGAGGAGCGCCGCTGCCGCTCCTTCTTAGTTTTATAACGAAATTTTTTAATATTTCAGAGTCGGGATCGTCAAGATCGAAAGGGAGGGGATCAGGTAAGATAAGATCGTTCATGTGTTATATTGTCACTGTGGACAGCCCCCCCCCCCGATTGGGAATGAACCGAGCTGCCAATTACGAAAAAGGTTAAGAGGAGCTTCCTCTAAAGAGGCACTTCGCCCGGGCAATTCCTCCTGCGCAGGGCACTTCCTCCTGCCTCCTAAAGAACGACAGCCCAATTGAAGTAGGTTCAAAGACTATGAAATAAACTAACCTAGACGTCATGTTGCCATCATGGCATCGCATCTAAGGGCTGATCAAAAAATGCAAAACAGGAGTGGAAACATTGAATAAAAAAGAATGGAGGAAAACACTCAGCCGTTAGCCTCCGCAGGAGCCGTTGTCTGGACTTTAAGGGCTCACCCATCCCATTGAACGGGGTTTTTGTTAAACGTTGTATAGTAACGGTAAGGTGCTTTGCGACAACTAGTACACCACGGGGACGAGTTGTCGCAAAGCGAGGATATTTGCGTTATTGCGATCGGTTTTGTGACAGCCGAGTGCTGTTTTAAGCCACTACGGTCGATTTTTTTTTGTGGCGATGCAGAATGGGCAAATTATTCGGAGAGATTTGGGGAGGGCGGGTGACCTTTCGAAAAGAGAAACAAGACATACTACTAACTAAATTCATGGACTCGTTCGTAGTCATTTCTTCTAGCAAAGATTACCAGGGTATTTTTACATCGATTCTCTTGCTCTTTCCACTGTTTGAAAACAATTGGTCTGTTCTTCTCAACATTATTTTTGTTGTCCTGCCATTCTGAATTAGTGGGAAGTTTTTCCGTCTGGAATGAAAGGACACAGAGTCGCTACTCGCGAACGCCTTCTTCGTGAATACCAACTTGGCTACTCTGCAATTGAAGCCCGACAGAACATATATGTTATTGTAGGAGATGAAGTTGTCCAACGATCCATAGTGTTCAAATGGTACAAGAGGTTCCGTGAGGGCAACGTTGAAGCTGAAGACAAACGGCGCACAGTACGACCGATTGCCCTTGATCGTAGAGTTGTAATTCGCGCCATCGAAGGACATCCTAGCTTGACAACGCGTATGTTGGCACTCGACTTTAGTTTCTCACATACCTCTATTGGGAAGGTTCTGCACAGCGTTGGCTTTTCTGTAAAGCTCGGTACATTGGCACGTCACGACTTGACCCTATCACAGAAGAAGAAGCGTGGGGATGCCGCGAAGAAGTTGTTGGATCGTCACAAGCAAGAACCATTTCTCTGTGGGCTGATAACATATGATAAAGACTGGATTCCACTGGATATTGGTCAGCGGTCTAACTATTGTTTTAGAGCAATACAAGCCGCTACCAACGCCTAAGTCCGACTCCCACCAGACGAAGTGCAGAAGTCTACTTTTCTCAACTTAACCGCATGCAGGGTGAACTGCATCAGAATCGGTCTCGACAGCTCTTCAGGAGTGGCATTATCTTTTAGCAGGATAACAGCAGACCACTCGTCGCGAACCGGACTCTTCAAAAGATCGAAGGCCTTCGCTGGGAGCGTCTAACTCATGCACCTTACAACCCAGACTGTGCGTCGAGTGACTATCACCTTTTTCGTTCGCTGCAGCTCTTCCTGACTGAAAGACAATTTGCAAATGTGGACAAGTTCAAAATGCACCTCCAATAAATTTTCGCCTCAAAACCACAGGAATTTTACAGTCAGCTATATTTTTTCTTCTCCCAAACTCACTGCACCGCCTACTCACGTAGTGCACCTGTAAACCTTATACGTTGCAAGGAGTCAGCTCTGGTGTGTTATGCCCCTGTGGTGTATGGAGCTAGGCCACATGTGGTAATAGTGGGTCTTCATTTACATTCTTACCAAGGCGGATAACCGCTAAGCATAAGGTGACTCCCTCAGAGCTACACTGCGCCGTGACCTACAAAAGGGCACCGTGTTGCAATTTTTTTATCGCAGACACCATCATTAATGTGCCTGATCCGATATTCTAACATACTTCTTGGTGAAAGATCGCTCAAGCAATTTCGAATGTGGTGTTAGAGAGTTCTAGAAGAAACGATTTCCCCAACTGCCTTTCAATCAATGGTTGCGTCTTTCAATCAAAACGTCTCTTCCGGTTGGACAAAGAATTGCTTTAAGTTTATATGTTCTGGCTCAAATCACAATTATAGTAGTTTTCAGGAATAGAAGCAAGAACAGCGATAGCATAAACAAACAAACCCTTCCATCCAAAGTTTTTTGAGGTATCGCCGGAAACTGAATCGAGAGAAGGGCACCCATCACTGCATTGTTGTTATTCCAGAGGATTAGAAATGAACCACCCGGAGATGCTACATTCTCCATCAAAATCGCGTCTTAAATTGTATTTATCAGCAATCGGCTCTGTTTACAAAATGACTGGTTTCGATTTGGAGCTGTGCTACACTGAAAAGTTCATCTTTGCAAGTGTAGTGCATACTTTTTGGCGCACTGCTAGTTGCAGCGCATCTCAACTCACAAAAAATGTGAAGGGAGAGGTGGGTGGAGGTCGGGGCATACCCTGGTAGTGTAGCCAAAGCAATTTAAGACCGGTCAGGAGGCGGTACATTGCACGGTGCGTCACCGTCTCCTTCCTTGAATCTGTTCGAAATCTCCAGTCTTAGCCACTTAGTCTCCCTCTTATGAGGACTCGGCGCAATGAGCGGACGGGGGGGGGGGGGGGGGGGGGGGGGGGAGGAGGCAGCCCATGGGCTTCGACCTCCTTCAGCGTAGCTGTGGATGTGATGATGTGGAATTTGCCATTATACACAAACTGACACGTATGTACAAGTTGCAGCGAGAGGCCAGACGGTACGTCTCGCGCTAACTAAATGGGTAAAAACTCGTCCTACACGTGGGAAACGCTACGGCAGATCGTACTTTTTGCGTACTGATGGGTTATTTCTCCCGTCCGCTAATTGCGCCGAAGACTGAAAACTTCATGGGAAGGTGGGATCTATCCTACTTAGAAGGGACATGGTGGAAAAGTGGCACAAACACAAGCATGGTACCCTATTCGGCGCAATGCACGGAAGAGGGGAGGCCCATGGGTTCCACCTAGGAGAACGTAGTAGTTGGATATGGTGACGTGGAGTTTTCCCACTTTTTACGCAACCTGACGCGGAGGTACGTGCAATGCAGGTTGCAACGAAAAGGACCTGGGTCAAACGCTACGTCTCGCGCGAACTAAGCGGGTAAAAACTCGTCATCCACGTACGAAATGCTAGGTTGCATCGTACTTGTGTTTGAGTACTGATGGGCTGCCTCCCTCACATTGCGTCGCCCACTCCCTGTAGGAAGTTGAATGGAAATTCGTCTTGCACACTGTATGTTTTGGTGTCTGGTCTGCAAAAGCGTAAAGAACGCCGTTTCAGCCGCTGTTCTATAGCGCTCTTCAAATTCTGTGCACTATAAAATGAAACACATTCGGGAACAGCAACGAACTATATTTCCGATGAGCCCAGTAAAGAATTATAAAATTACTTTTGACACCTAATTTAAGTCTGACGTGGTTGACGCTTTTTCTCGTTGGTGATTATTACACCTGCTGGGTATATGCTCCTAACTAGTTAAAGAAGTTAGAGTTCGATCTAATTTAAGGCCTACTGTCTACTTACAGATAATACCAAATAGCTATTTGGAAGAGAAGAGGAGAATTTCAGGTTGTAACTATTCAGCACCGAGCTGCCAAAGTTCAAGGATTGAGCTGGCGACTGTTCCGCTGTAGACTCCAAGTGAAGAAAGAACACAACCGCAGCAAACTATTATTCATACAAGAAAGAAATCCTATTATATAATATCAAATACAGGGTGTCTCAAAAAATGTATACACTGTTTGAAAGGTGATAACTTTGCTCACAGTAAAGGTACTGATGAGGTTAGGAGTTCTTATAAAGTCTTAAGAACATAGAAATTTTCTGACATATGAGAGGTATAGAGTGCGCTATGTACTCGTCTAATGCTTTCCATTTTACACTCGACTGATTGTGTTTCGCTTGAATACATGTTATAATTTCTTCACAAAGTGGCCGTTTCGATTGATTTGTGCTTAATGCAGAGTTCAAAACTTAACTACACATTATAGCTTGCAAAAAGTGGAAGGAGTAGTTTAAGAAATAAAGGTACTATGTGAAGAGTTGTAACATTCCTGCTAGTAAAGCATTTGGAGATATTTGAGACTCACATGAAATCGCAGGGCGCCGCTCACCCCGAGCGAAGCCTAATGATAGGCTCCCATATAGACTCATCCCTTCGCGCGATCGATATGGGAGCCTATCATTAGACTTCGCTCGGGTGAGCGGTGGTATGACATAAGCCACAGTGTTGCGAGTGCAGCTACGCAGTTCGTAGCTACCCGCGCTACACTATCGCCGCGACCAGTCGCTGGAGCGACTCGGAGGTATGCAAGATGCCTATCGCTTTTTGATAAGTCGCGCTATTGCTATCATTTCTCCGTTAAATTGCTGTAAGTCGTTGATGAATCCGGCACCAGGGTGCACGACCGGTTTCAAAGCAACAAAATCACAGAAGGTGATGCACATTTAATCTCTTTCTTCAGTCTCTCGCTTAAGTTTGGGAGGCGAACGGAGGCAGTGGAGAACAATCAATGAGTGATGAGTCATCATTTCCGTTCCGTCTTCCGGTCCAAAAGAGAGCGGAGCACGGAACAGAACGGAAGGACTAAAAGCGGCCAAAAACTGGAATTTGGAACACGGAAACGGAAATTCCGCATACCCCTGCTTCTGTCTGAAAAAAGATAATCTTGTTGTGTTGGTTATGATACGCGCATAAGAAACCAAAAAGTTTGCAATGCAGTGTATTTTCTTGATATTAAGTTAAAGAATTAATATAGAAGAAAAAAGTCTTGAAAAGAAGGCCAGACCTCCTTCTTATATCGAACATTTGCTTTCGAACAATGCAGCTCATAAAATGTCTAGTTGTGTTCTGCCTTATACGAATGACAAGTGCACCGACAAGCCTAACGGCGTGTCTCGCACTTGCGCGCTTGGCGCGGCTTTGCAACATCACTGGCCTACAGGAAGTAGTTCTTGTAAAACTTAAAATTTGCTAACATCTAGGATCTCCTGCGTACTTTATTGTTCATCCCAAAAGCTTGTGTTTCCGGATATTGTTGACACACCTGCCGAATCTCGACGCTAGGTTCCCCCTTACTCGTTTCTTCTTACTCGAACTAATTGCTGGTCCGCCTTTACTGGTCTTTCCCCCGCCCCCCCCCCCCTCTTCCCTCCCCCATCTTCCTGGTCCCAACTCCTGGCTCCGGGCACTTCCTTGTTTCCAATACTGACCTTCTTTCTGGTCTCTTCCTGCTGGTTCCCCGTCCTGGTCCCTCTTCCAGGTTGTTCCTTTCCTTCCTGGTAGCTCTCCTGTCCACCTTAGAGGTCGCTCTTACTTCACTACTCCAAAACCCCCTTAATGGGCCTCCCATGCTCACGACAGACGTTGGTGACACATATTCGCAATCAGAACGCTCAGAAACGAGCAAAAGCAGGAGGAGGCTGTGCTTCCTCTGCTGCAGCAGCATCTCATGCTGAACGACACTTTTTGGCCGCGCGGGGTTCGCTGAGGCGTATCTCACGCAGGTTTCTAACCTACGTGAGATGCGTCTCATCATCGCGGGCAATTAACTCAATTATATAGTGGTAGATACCTCACCAAAGGTATCGATAATTTTCTTTAAGCTCGTAGTGACCGCGACTTTCCTCTGTAGGTTGAAAGGACGCTTACACCTAAGTATAATCAGCAGCCAATAGAGTATTACAATGCGAGTCTTGCCGTAATTACTTTCATCAAGGTCTAAACCGTCACTTTTGTCCCAGAAGAGGAGTCAAAACTTGGAGATTTCATAAAAATATAAAGGATCAGAACGGAGTTATTCAATCTCTTTCGGGATGCGACACGCATTCTACTTCTACGGGATGTCGTGAAAGCGAGTTGAATGCGTATTTGGCCATACAACGACTTCCGATGGCCAGCCGATGAATAAGTCAGCGTTTTACCGTTTCCAAACAGGTATGGTACCAGTTCACCGGCCCCGGGGGATGGATGGCTTGGTTGGCCTGGGCGGGAAATCCGAACAAGAAACCTGGTGTCGGGTGCAGGCAACAGCCGGCGCATCCTCCGACTGCGCTCCATGCGCCCGGAGTTTTCATTCTGTTCGAAAAACACTCTCTACGTGTTATGCCCGTTTATCCTTCTGACGCCGAGCGACACGACTGCATCTAAAGTTATTACATTGATCGATTTTGTTGGTCAATCAATATGGCCACCATACCTTGCGTTGCGTCGCTCGGCGTCGATGTGTAAACGTGTAATGGCGAAGGAGGAATCAGTGTGGTGAGTCCCGTTTTGATATTTAGCTCCCGTGTTAACTTTCTACTTGCTCACCATCTCTTTCCAAACGTCGCTGCCCCTTGCCCTTCTCTGTTTCAGGCACGGACTTGAGGAGGACGGATCTATATAAGCGAGGACAAAGGACTCTGGAGGACTGCCACCCGGACGGTTGAGGGACGCGCGGCTGCACCCAGGTACCCGGCCAGTCCCTTCATCGCGATGCTTCTGCTCCTTCCACCGACCACGCCGGCATTCGTCCCCACTCCGGTGCCCAGTGATCTCCCGTTATGTGTTGTCGACATGTTTTCTGTTGTGCCGAGTTATGTTCCTGCTCGTCGTTCCGCGCTTTGTAGAATATTGCACATAAATATTCGAAATGGATTGGTTTCGGATCATGACCAGAGGCTGAATAACCAAGATTATTACCAACGGGACTTAGATTATTTTCGAAGAAATAAACTTGAAGGCGCTGTAATGATGTACAAAACATAAAGTTTCTATCACAAAGCCTGTTCAAAACACCAAACTCCCCAACATCCCTAACAACACAAAAACTATGATGTTCATTCGTTTCTGCGTGCCGTAGGGCCTGATCGGAACTATTTTAGAAACAACTACCAGAGAACGGGTTGACTTCTTCAACTCAAGTGTCTTATCCTTCGTGTCCTTTTTGTCGTTGGTTCATCGAATCGATGTCCGTAAAAGCTTGACGCTCGTACGGTCTAGAAACGAACGTCTGTTTACAGGATAAAAAATTCATTCATTTACGCGTACAACTCGTAGCTATTCAGCTGTTTGGTTTTGTCGCGAATCTTACTACGTTGCAAGATAGAGGGTTAAGGGGTGTCTTCTGTAGACCGTGTACAGTCTAACTCTGCAAAACAAGAAGAAAGGCTTGCTGATCCAAATCAGTTTCTTCAAGCCTCAAGTGGCTGGTATCGAGGTTGTGAGCTGTCATAACGATGTTTTGTTGCGATCAAAACTTCTAGCGCCAGGCGGGACTCGAACCCGCACCTCCCTCTAAACGGGCGGGAATGCTCTACGCCATTACACCATCGCAACAAAACATCGTTATGACCGCTTGCTGATCAATGCTCTATTCTTGTTCTTTCCTATATAACTTTGATACTATACAGTGTATGAGGAAAGGTGTAGAGATGGCTGCTTGGCGTACTAGAGAAGTAAGCGCAAAATAAGTGACACATGAGATGGGGGTGTTCAGTGAACTATTTCACTTCTGCAGAATGTATAATCCACACAATATGAGTCGTCAGCAATCCAAAGACCGAAGCGTGGTCAATAGTCGGTTAGTGGAGATTTGAATTGCTAATGAACGTACGCAGTGCACCGAGTTAGAATACCGCTCGACGCACAGTTAAGTGTGGGCGCTGTGTGTGTTTCCCTGCTGCAAACCTGACCCTTAAATTCTCCTCCTACATTCGATCTTGTTTACGGAATAGCGTGGTTGTCCGCAGATTTGCAACAAAAGTCATTATTTTCGATTGCGGCCTTGTTTTCTACGGATATATATCCCATAAAAGTTCACCTCACCTGAACAACTGTGGAGAACATTTTTAGCCGCTTTGCAGAACAGTCGAACGTTGCTGTCAGTTGTTCATTTTTCCACACCCACCCACTGTTTATTTCTAGGCACTACCATAATACCGATACTTTCTGATAACCGTCACCTCCATGAATAAAAAATTCATTTATGCGACCCTCTACGTACTTTTAGAGGCTTAGTTAAACAACTTAAAATTGTCTTCAAAAATTATTTCCTATACTAAAAGGTACAAATTTTAATATGTGTATAACCCATTCTATATAATCTGTACCTGTAGAGAGATATAAATATGTAATGAAAAACTTACTGAAGGGACTTGAAACAGTTCTAAACGGCTTCTTCAGCGTCCCAAATTCCTGGCTGGATTCAGTTTTGATTTGGTACAGTTTCAAGAAGCAAGAAAAAGAATCTCTCTAACATTCTCGTTCAGCGCAACTCCGTTTTTTGTGGGAAATATTAACTGTTCAAAGGAGACGGAATATGTCGCCTTCTAACAGGGATCGTCCAATAGTAATCTGCCTAACCGTCAAACGTATATAGAGCGGACTAAATCCTAACGCAACTAGACGCTAAAACTGGGCTGTAATTTTGAATGAGAGATGGTTTTCAAGTTGTATTAACTAATTTGTGCCATATATATATATATATATATATATATATATATATATATATATATATATATATATATATATATAACCAAGTTATACTAACAAGGGAAGGGTCCGAAGCGTATGTCTGAATGAGGGAGCGAGCCATAGAGAGAATCCTCACCCCTCAATTGGTTTGAAAATGTGTTTATCTTTTGCCAAGTCGCTAAACCCAAGGAGTAGAGGGTCACAATGGGATACGGCGAAGCATCCGTTTGGGGGTCTTGTACGCCCGCGACGCTACTGCAAGCAGTGGCTCGGAGCATAGGTGGGTAGGATTGACTCATGCGAGAGAGGCCAGGGGTTTGGCTCCTCTGCGTTGCTGCACTTTTGCATTTCAACTGGTTGGTAGAGGTTTGGAGGATTCTGACGTGTGTACCATTTTCAGACGTTTTCTGCTCATTTTTCCAGCTGTCCGCTGTGGTATTCAGCATGGTGATAAATGTTCAACACCAGTGATACACAGGTACAAAGTGCATGAAGCACCACTGGGCACCTTACGTATAGCATGTAAAGGCTACAGGCTCCTCATAGTCTGTTTCCATACATGGACCAAAGACCTCGGGAAAAACCAACCTGCTCGGATTTTTAAAGGAGACCACGTTGTGACGGCGGAAGTGGTTGGAATGAGAAACGAGGTGTGTGGATCCAGCAAATTAACCTAAACGGCATCGATACACTCTTTCCCTCATGTCTACCTGTCACGTGGAAATCAGTGTCTGCTGAAGGTTTTCCTAACACCAACAATGTCCGCTGTCGGTCGAGTGGTTATCCACCTGCTCACGCTGAAGTGTGGCCCACCTTTAGACAAGGAATCTTCGCGAGAAGAAATCAAGCTGGCCGAACGGATGGCCAGCATTCTCAAGGACTTCGAAGCACGTCAACTTGAAGTTGACGGAGACGAACAGTTATAAGTGGTGGAAGAAGAAGAGGAAGGTTGGGATCCGCAAGATGAATTGATGGATATGGAGAGGCAGGCAAGCAGTGGGCATATGGTAGCGTTTTCGAGTGAAACTCTTGTTTCGGAGGAAAGGGTACGTCTTCAATTGGATTTCGGTTGCGTGCTCATAACCTGGAGGAAGACGCCGCGATTAACTACACTGGCACTTTGTACCTGTGTATCACTGGTGCTGAACATTTATCACCATGTTGAATACCACAGCGGACAGCTGGAAAATGCGCAGAAAACGTCTGAAAATGGTATAGACGTCAGAATCCCCCAAACCTCTATCAATCAGTTAAAATGCAAAAATGCAGCAGCGCAGAGGAGCCAAACCCCTGACCTCTCTCGCATGAGTCAACCCTCTACCCACCTGCGCTCCGAGTCACTGGCTGCGGAAGCATCGCAGGCGTACAAGACCCCCAAACGTGTGGTGCCGTATCCTATTGTGACCCCTTACTCCCTGGGTTTAGGGACTTGGCAAGAAACAAACACATTTTCAAACCAACTGAGTAGTGAGGATTCTCCCTATATGACTCGCTCCCCCCGTTCAGACATACGCTTCAGACCCTTCCCTTGTAAGGCAGGTGAAATAAACATTAATGACAGCCAAAAACTTCTTGAATAACTGCAACTATTAGGTTGAATGCTAAGTCGCTACCGTTCCTTAAACATCTTATTTTGAATTTAGCCGAAAGGTTTTTGCACGACGTTATATACCATTCAAAAATGATTTGTTGTATTTTTTCCATTTTGGCTTTTGCACGTTTTTAGATCAATAAAGTAGAGGGTCAGAAAAGAAATATGGCCTTCGTTGACAGCTATTTCTTTCTGCTTGAGTTGGAGTTTTTTGCACAGTATTATGAACCATTCAAATGGCGATGACTTTTTCTACAAGAATATGCGTCGGGTTACTTGTTTGTTTGATTTTCATCAATTTTCAGGATGAAGTGTTCAAGGCGTGTTTTTTTACCAACAGCTCCTGCTCTTTATTTAATTTTTTGAACAGTATTAAAAGTTTTTCAGAGGATCTATCCAAATGTTTGTTACCTTCTTTTTTGCTGAATTTTGTCAATTTTTAACGAATCGTTGAAAAAGAAAAATGAGAGCTTTACTATTTTTGTTTGCAGACTTCATAAAGAGCATGTTTCGTTCTATCAGAATAATTGTTTTGCTCTTTATTCACTCTGGATTTAGCTTATTTTTAGCAGATCAGCTTCAAGTTGAAAAAATTAACCAAAAGGTTAGGAGCTGTTGGTAAACGTAATGTATGTCTTTCGAACAATCCACTTTGATGTCCTAAAAATTAGCGAAAATGCAACCAGCGTTCTCCCTTCTAGAGCAAATTATCATTCTTCGAATGTTATATCCTATTTTCAGTTGAAATTCAAGGTTTTTCAGAACAAATTCAACGTTGTTCGAAACAATTTCAACGTTTTTCGAATCAATTTCAACGTTCCTCTGGTATCTTCCCGTACAACAGGGTTGAAATTGTTTTTGAAAAATGTTGAATTTGTTCTGAAAAGCGTTGAATTTGTTCTGAAAAATGTTGAATTTGATTTGAAAAATGTTGAATTTGATTTGAAAAATGTTGAATTTCAACTGAAAATGGTACATACATTTGCGCAAAAATCTCAAATGTAAGCAAAGAGAACGAGCTGTTGTCAAAGATCATTTTAAAATTTATAGATCTTCTACTTTATTGACCTAAAAATGGGCAAAGATAAAAAAGAAAAAAGAACCTTTTATGGAGCAAATAATTTTCGTTTTGAATAGTGTAACATTCTGCAGGAAACTTCCAACGTTCCAACGAAAGGTAAAACAAATTGTAAAAAAACGACGGTGACTTAGTTAACAACCTAATATAAATACTTTCTAAGCCATAGGAAACCTGGTATCGGGTGCACACGACAGTCGCGCCTCCTCCGACTGCGCTAGACGCGCCCTTTCTAAGCCATAACGATATTAACGACGCTGCCGTCTGTTCTACTGTGTAAAAAATTTTAAGCGAAAATCGTAAGAAATAAATGCAGATCTAAAAATTTCTTAAAATTGCTCTTTGCAGTGGGTAGAATGGCATCATCAAGGGCGCTCGAGATGCTGTGCATAGTCCTACTTGGACTAGGCCAGATGTGCATCATGACCGGATACGACACTCAGGTATATTTCTGAATAGAGGGAGGTGCGGGTTCGAGTCCCGCCTGGCGCTAGAAGTTTTGATCGCAACAAAACATCGTTATGACAGCTCACAACCTCGATACCAGCCACTTGAGGCTTAATGAAACTGATTTGAATTATTTCTGAATAGTTCCGATACAAATTTACCTATATTGCCTATAAAGAAGACAGTTCCCTATTGCTTGAGCACCTGACCGCTTCAGTTGTCCGTTTCACTGTCATTTCATTTGCGCCTGCCTATCTGTAATCTTGAGCAGCTATACGTACTTTGAACATTGAGATTGATGAAAATCTTACTGAACATAAAAGAGCTGGACATTCTCCGTCGGTTCGCCTGCCTACGTGTTCTTTCGTCCATCCAACCGACTAAGTGTGTGTGTGTGTGTGTGTGTGTGTGTGTGTGTGTGTGTGTGTGTGTGTGTGTGTGTGTGTGTGTGTGTGTGTGTGTGTGTGTGTGTGTGTGTGTGTGTGTGTGTGTGTGTGTGTGTGTGTGTGTGTGTGTGGCTGAATCGGCTGCTTATCGGAGTGTGTGTGTGTGTGTGTGTGTGTGTGTGTGTGTGTGTGTGTGTGTGTGTGTGTGTGTGTGTGTGTGTGTGTGTGTGTGTGTGTGTGTGGCTGAATCGGCTGCTTATCGGTCTCCGCTAAACATTGACTATATGTGCAGTTATAGATTACTGCCAATGGGTAGCTTCACAATGAGCAAATTATATCGATCGACTGGCTATTATCGATTGACTTCCCCGGTTTTTGCTTCTGGTGGACGATTTCGGTTTTCAGAAAATTTTACGCGATGGGTCGGTATACTTTACAACAAGTAGACACTATAAAACGGCTCTCATCTATAACTGGGAGGGTGAGGAAAGGAGAAGCCTCAAACCAGGCCTCATGGTTACATAGCCTTGCTGACTACTGGGGCCAGATTCATCAACGATACCGCCGGTGTTATTTCACGGCGGATTCACCATATTCACCGAGATATAGATACGATAACCGATATAACGGTGCCGGTCGGTAAGCGGTTAATGAATCTGGTCCCTGGTTGATTGTTGATTCCCGATGCCTGTGAACCGCCTAAAGTAGCGAGGGAATCGAGGCGAAGGTTGAAGGGCTTGCGCCGGGTAATATGTGATTCATCTGATTAGACTACCAGCACTGATTCGCGAAGTTATTTAGTTCCATAAAGAATAAAGGACAGAAGGGAGAGGTAATAAATTCCGGCTTGGGATGTGCTACACATTCTATCCTTTGGGGCGTCGTGGAGGCGATTCAAGCGCATAGATGGCTTTTACAGTGATTTCGTCATACCAACACAAGTCTTCTACCTGTTCACCAACTCCGGAGGGATAAAACCACTCGGTTGCTCCGGGTGGAAACCGAACTAGCAATAAGAATGTCGGCTCGGGATGAACGCAACACCCAGCGCATCTCGCACCACAACCAAGCTCCCTGCTTGAGTGAATAAAGGACAAGCGAGCGCATTATTCGCTCCCTGTTTGGGGTACGTTACGCATTCTACTTCTGACGATGACGTGAAGGCAATTTGAGTGCGAAATCGGATTACATATAAACTGCAGCGGCCACCGATCAAATCTAGCCACATCCATCCATTGGCAGTCAGAAATCTCATTTAAAGTGGCCTTTAATCCATCACAGACACGCCTAGTACCAATTCAGCGAGCCCGAAGAAATATAAGGCTTTTGAATAGGATTCGGAACCACAAAGCTGGAATCCTGGTACCTGAGAGTAGGCGTCTTCTACGGCTGCGATACCATATGCCCTTGGTGTAAACAAAGTGCAAAAAATGCCCATGACAACCGAAACCTGCTCAACAATATCAGAAATTTGATCTACTAAGTATATTACAACACAAAAATAAAGAATAACAGATAAAGGACGGCGTTACTCACCCCTTCTGGGATGCGCCGCGCCTTCTATAATACTTATACGGGATGTCGTGGAGGCGAGTTGAATGCGTATTTGGTCATACAATGACTTGCGGTGGCCAACCAATCAACAAGTCAGCGCTTTATCTTTTTCAGACAAGTCTGGTACCAATTCACAGACCCCGAAGGGATGGAAGTTGGCCTGGGCGGGAGATCCGAACCAAGAACCTGGTATCGGGTGCACGCCACAGCCGCTACCTCCTCGTATTGCGCTACACGCGCCAATATTAGGCCTTCCATCCCTCCGCGGTTGTTGAATAGATACCAGATTTGCCGTGGAAGGATAAAATGCTCACCTTCCGTTGGCCAATGCAAGTCACTTTATAGGCCAATAACGCTTTCAAATTGCTTCCACAATATCCCGTAGAAGAAGGATGGATTTCGCATCCCACAAAGACAGCGTCTCATGCTAGCTTGATCCTTTATCCTTAAATGAAAAAAGGTAAAGGACGGCGTCATTCAATCTCTTTTGGGATGCGCCACGCATTCTACTTCTACGGGATATTGTGGAGGCGATTTGAATGCGTATTTGGCAATACAATGACTTGCGGTGGCCAGCCGATGAACAAGTCAGCGCTCTATCCTTCCCAGACAAGTCTGGTACCAAGTCACCGACCCAGGAGGGATGTAAGGCTTGGTTGGCCTGGGGGGGGGGAAGTCTGAACCAGGAACCCTGGTATCGGGTGCAGGCGACAGTCGCCGCCTCCCCGACTGCGCTACACGCGTCCCCTTTATCCTTATCTTCTAATATTCTACAAATGAGCCAGTAATTCCTGTAGAGGAAAGGGCGCTTATGTGTCAAATACAGCAGCATTTATTGGACAGTTAGATCCCTCACTGAAAGTGACTATAAATTCAAAGCCGTCTTCCAGTCGCAAAATATTCAAAACTTTCTATGAATGTAGATCTAAAATCTTTCAGTCGTTCGTCGCTGAGTCGGTGCTGCATTCGGTAAACGGCCGTGAGCCGACGCGTATCGATGCCCTCGCTGGCTATTACGGGTAGAAATGACTTAAGCGAATTTTGTTCTGATTTTAGGCCGGCTAATTCCTTCAGTATTTCAGCCAGGCCACTTGCTACGCCGGGTACATGATTGCGTGCCTCTTCGCGCCGTCAATTCTGTCTTTTCTGTCGCCGAAGTGGACGCTTTTTCTGGGCTCCGTGTGCTACACGATCTATCAGATAGGCTTTCTCTATCTGAACAACTACTACTATTACACGTCATGTGCTGTGATGGGTGTCGGCTTTGCACGTGAGTTCGCTCGGCGAGTTCGACTGAAGAACAGCGCGTGAACCGCTCCTGAATACATTGACTGGTCATGTTTTCAAGGGTGAAAATGGACATGCAACACAATGAAGCCAAGGGCCAGATTCATCAACGAATTACAGCAATTTAACAGAGAAAACACAGCCGAAATCCCTGATAACGCGGCTTAGCAAGCGATATAGTGATCGGTATAAGCCGCGCTATCAGGAATTTCGGCTTTAATTTCCTTTAAATTGCTGTAAGTCGTTGATATATTTGGCTCCAGATTGGTAGCCTTCTTCTGATTTTGAGAGATCTGCTTGATTTGTTTTTCAACGACAGGAGTATTTCGAAAGTTCAGGTTTTTCAAAATAGTGCAATTTTCAGGGTGCGCCGAGATTATGTAGAGGCACTACATTCTTTTTGTTAAAAATTGAAGGCGAAGTTCAACCAAAGATTTACAGAAGCAGTTTATTGACACCGCAAAGACTTCGCGTAATGCGACACGCTTTCTATTGGGATGATCGAAAAGTCTTGCAACCCTAGCACAACAATATTACAATACAATACAATATGATACAATATACAAAAACTCAGTCCACGATATATTCCCCATCCGAGTCTAAGATCCTGCCACATCATTCAGGCAGCTCTTCAATTCATTTCCGCCAGAATTCCGAGAGCTGTGAGGACAAGAATTCAGACACCTCCATCTCCAGTTGACGTTGATCATCGAACCCACTACCTCGAAGATTCTGCTTCAGAGCTCTAAACAGGTGGTAGTCAGAAGAAGCGTGCCTGGAGAGTACGATGGATGGTGTAGAACTTCCCAGCCTAACTCCTGGACTAACTCCTAACCTCTGCGACATGAGGACGCGCGTTGTCGTGCAGCAGGTAGACATTTCCCGTTCTGGGCGTTTTTGGTGCATGGCATCGGCCAAACTCAGGAGCTTAGTAGCGTAGACAGATGCTGTGACTGTGCTCTCACTATGCAGCAACTACCAGTAAAGCATGCCTCCTGAGTCCCACCAGCAACACGGAAGAACCTTCTTTTCGTGGCGTCCAGGTTTCCGTTGTCTTGAAGCCGGTTCTCCACGTGGAAGCCATTGGCTCTTGCGGGTTTGGTTAACATAAGGAACCCAGCTTTCAACCAGTAACAATGTCCTTCAGAAAGTCCTCTCTGGTCGGGCGAGGAAGCAGCCCTGGTTTCACCTTGAAGGCCTCGTACAAGCTCTCTTCTTCCACAACAGAGGGCCGTCCGGAACGAGGTCGATCTTCGAGAGGGGTATATCCAGCCTTGAAACGCTGATAGCAACGGGCCACTGTAGAATAGTGAATGAATTCCTCCTTGAATCTAGCGCAGATGTCGCCGGAAGCTGCAATCCTTGCGGAATGGCTTTGCAGAAATTAGAAATTCGTACTCAAAGAGGCCTTATATAGTATGCTTGAGGAAGCTTCGAGAATGTACTCTGATGTCATCACACAAGATCAATACTGCAAGGCTTTAACAAATTTAAAAGGCAATAGCGTAAACTGTTGCCAGGGTTTTCGATCAACCTAATATTTCTACGAGATGACGTCGAGGCGATTTAAATGAGTATTGTTCCGTAGAATGAGTTGCGTTGGCCAGTCGATGGACTAAGTCAGTGTATTATCCCTCCTAGACAATTCTGGTACCAATCCGCCTATCCCAGAATTGAAGACTGGTGGCCTAGGCTGGGATCCGAACATTCGAGCTACCCTAGGCTCTAGGCCAATTACACTTTAAACACATTTGCCTCCACGACACCCGTGTAGCGCAGTCGTAGGGGGCGCCGGCTCTTGCGTGCACACTGAATCGATAACTGGCACACTGGTCTCCGCCCGGCTGACTTAGGCTTCCTTTTGGGGCTCTGGCACCAGCCTCGTCTGCGAGGGAGGGGGAATTTTGACTTGTCTATCGACTGGTCACCTCAAAGTGTTGAGTAGGCCAAATAAACATTCAAATTACCTCCATAATATCTCGTTATAGTACAATGAATAGGGCATCCCGTAAAAGTATTGAATAACTCCGTCCTTTACATCGTTTTAGGCCCCTGCTTTTTGTGAAATTCGAAGTGGAAGTGGAAACTGCAGTAAACTCTAAAAGATGAACGGCGCCTAATATTTATTTATTCTAGGCGGAGAGGGGCTTATGTAGTCGGAGAAGGTGCCGGCTGTCACGTGCACCTGATACCAGGTTCCTAGTTCGGATTTACTGCCCAGGCCAACCCCGAGCCTTTCATCCCTTCGGGTCGGTGAATTGGTACCAGACCTGTTTAGGATCGTGAAGCGCTGACTTGTTGATCGGCTGGCAAGTCAATGTATGACCAAATACGCATTCACCTCCACAACCTCTCATAGAAGTAGAGTACGTGGCGCATCCTAAAGAAGGATTAAGTAACGCCGTTCGCCGTTCCTTCCTTATTCTTTATCAGCCGTCAGAGCGGCCTCTCGACCGCACTGACGGCTTCTTCAGGGCTTCGTCGTAGTAATAACTCCTTATCATCAATTGCAGCTGCCACCAATGTCATGGTTCCCGCAGGAAGAACACTAACTACAACACTAACCGATTGATGGCTATAGATACTTCAAAAACGCACTTTAGATTCGTGTACAGCGACCTCGATTACCCACAGGGCTGAGGTTTCGGACTGCTTGAACTACATCCTCTAAAAATCGATAATTTGATCAATATCGATTGATGGCGATCGATACATTAAAAAGAAAATTCAAATTCATATTTGTTGTATCCCTGAGGATACAACTTCACTAGACCTCTGGGGTCTCTTCCTACTGCTACTAGACCTCTGAGGTCTCTTTCACTGCTCTCTGTATTAACAGAGAGCCTCACTTCCGCGTGACGAGGCAGCAGAGAATAATACAGTTTTATTAGTAGAATACAGCTTCCACTCCAACGACGACGACGACGGAGGCGGTGGAGGTAGGCTGGCTGGCGGCTGGAACTCCTTGGCCCTCGGTGACCCTTGGCGGCGATCTGCGACGACGACCCGCGACGACGACCCCTGAGGGTCTCGGCAGCGGCCTTATATGCGCCCCGTTTTCCCGCCGGTCGTTACTTTGACCTGCCTTGGCGGATTACCATCGTGCCTACGTGGGTGGTCATCGGCTTTCTACTAGCCGGCTACGGGCGCGCTACACACGATCACCACTGTGATCGTCCAGCCATAACAATATTCAGCAACCTCGATTACACGCAGGGCTGAAGTTTTCGACCGCTATCGATTGCCATCAAGCGTTGGTTGTCGCCAATACGCCGTGCCCCCACTCCAGTTGTGACGAACACACACACACACACACACACACACACACACACACACACACACACACACACACACACACACACACACACACACACACACACACACACACACACACACACACACACACACACACACACACACACACACACACACACACACACACACACACACACACACACACACACACACACACACACACACACACACACACACACACACACACACACACACACGCACACACACGCACGCACACATGATGTACAGGAGACACCACGCAGCTAAATCTGTTTGAATATGAATAAAGAATTGCATTTAGAAACAGGCAATAGACAAAACAATTTGAAGCCATAAAGCATTTAAACTAAATATAAGAGGCATTTTGGAGATACATATCAGCGAGTTTTTTGTACGTCCTAAAAAATTGGTTAAAACGTTGTTCTTCGAGAACTTAAAAAGAAAACTCGGTCCCGCTCTACTAGCTGAGAGATCTGATCCTACAATACCCTTTCTTCTTGAGATTCGGAACTTTCACTAGCGACCTTTTGTGCTGGAAGAAGTCAGTGTTCTATCCTTCTCAGACAAGTGTGGTAGCAATTAACCAACGCCGGATAGATGGAAGGCTTGGCTGCCCTTGGCGGGAGATCCGAACCAAGCCCTATTGATGAACGCGACAGCCGACACCTTCTCTGACTGCGTTGTCATTCGCGTAAAATGAGGCTAAAAATTAATCGGATCCATGAGCGCATTCTGAAATGATTGTGGGTTCGTTTATCTAAAACCTACTTCTTTCAAAGAAATCTATTTATTCTCTTTATTGCTTTCATTAAAAATTAATGTCTGGAACCATAATTTGCAGTGTACTACGCTGGTCACGGCTCCTACCTGACTTCTCATTCGACTAGGAAGACTATCGAACAAAACTCAGCGATCGCCTGGTCGATTGCATGCCTCTGGTAACGGTTCTGAACATTGTTTCTGACCCAGGCCTCGTAACAGGAGATCATATCGACACTTTCTTATAGCCCTTTACTTCAGCATGATTGTTGGTGGAGGCATTCTGGCGGCGATCTTCTCACTTAACCGCAGTGTGCTCGTGGATTCGTCAGAACATATGAATGCGACCACAGTGCACCCGAGCCATGCATACCGGCAGTTCAGCGATGCCGAGATACGTATGATGTACGGAGCGTTTGCCGCCGTCACCTTCTGCGCCAACCTGATCTTCGCCTTTGCACCTTCACGGGACATTGAGAACTGCATCGAAGGCAAGCACAACAGAGTGAGGAGGACGTTTCGAGAGGAAATGAGTAGGTGATTTCACTAAAGCAGCTTTTGCAGGCGTCATCTTGGCCTCGTACGTTGAACTGGGAAGCCTGATTCCTAATCTATAGAGCCAAGGAGTCTTCGCAAGATGAATAAAATTCACTGGCATTACCACCAACTAAGAACTGGTCTGACTAAACCCTGGTTTATAGTTGCGCCGCTGCGCGGCGCGGCACCATTGTCAGAATAGATATCGATCGAACGGTGCGATAAATCGATATCTATGGCGACCACTGCGTCGCGCCACGTGACGACGCAAGTATAAACCAGGCTTAAACCGTACACGACATGATTGTCAGTGTTTAGCTGAATCCAAACAATACGTTTACACTTTGTATCACTTGCCGTCCCGTTGATCAACGAGCTGCTCGAGTGGGCGCCAGCCGCGTCTCTATTTGTCCCTGTCCTGTGCCAGAGTGCTCCAATGGATCCGTCCCGCTTGAGGGGCATCAAGAGCGTCACATCGTCGGTTCAGTGCTTTCACGAAGGAGTCCTACCAACGCATTGGTGGGCGTCCTGGAGTCGGATTCATCAACGACTTACATAACTTCAACATAGAATTCACAGCGGAAAACTCAGATATCGCGGCTTATCGCTCACCATTTCGCTTGATAAGCCGCGTTATCTGAGTGTTCCGCTGTGAATTCTCTGTTAAAGTTATATAAGTCGTTGATGAATCCTGCCTTTGGTGTTTTCTTGACATCCCGCGGTATCCACTTGATGACGGCTCTCGTCCAGCGGGTGTCTGCGAAACGCATTGCGTGGGTGGCCCACCTAATTTTCTACGACTTGGCCCATGCGACAACGTCTCTGATCTTCGAACGTCGATGAAGCTCTGAACTAATTGTGTTTCGCTAAATTTCACAGTCTAGAACATGTAGATTAGTAGGTTTAGTCAAGTATGCCAGAAAGAGATTCTTTGATTTTGATAGCACCGCTGTTTTTCATCCGGTTCTTGATATCATTCTTGCTGGTTTCTTCCCATGTTCGACGATAGGACTTTGTAACGGAAAGGGTCACAGTTCTTATCTATTATTTTGATTAAACAGCTTTTTCAAGGCTATTGGACTTATTAACTCCAGCAGAGCCGGTATCTTGTATGATGACGCCACAGCAGATTCTCGAAAATTTCTTGAGCACACTATATAAATCCTCGTCCATCTCTGGTACAGGTTGAGCTATCCTCTGCTATGAATTCCTGCGAAGCTGTTTCTCGAGGACGGTTGTGTTCAATATCTGCACTGCATTCGAAGAGAGTGTTATTCAGTATTCCACAGTGGATCGTTGATTGTGGGAGATATCTCTCTCGAAGGTTGGATTAGCTCTGTTGCTCTGTGAATGCAGCTTGTTCTAACAAGGAAAGGATCCGAAGCGTATGTCTCATCGGGAAGAGCGAGTAATCCTACTATATATAATCGGCTAATGTCACGTGTCCGTCATGGAGAGGGAGGACTGAAGCCAAAAAATGCCTACGACAGTGCGACCTATGCCAGCCGGTCTCTCTTTGAGCTTAACCATATGCGATTGCTGGCGAACTATATCCTTGACTGCGGATCGACCAAGTTTACGAGATATTCAAGGGGCAACACGTCAGGGTATGAATGGGGATCGAGTGCAGAGCGTAGGGATTCAGGAGGCGTGCCCTAGACGTCGTTCAGCGTGCGTCTGGATTCAGAAGACGTGCTGATAACGTCGTTCAACATCGTCCAACTTGCGTAGGGATTTAAAAGACGTGCTGAAGATGTCGTCTAACGTGCATAGGAATTCAGAAGGCCTGCGCTAGACGTAGTGAGTCATGATTTAGAAGACCTGCGCTAGACGTAGTGAGTCATGATTTAGAAGACCTGCGCTAGACGTCGTCCAACGTGCGTAGGGATTCAGAAGACGTGCTGAAGACGTCGTTCAACGTACGTAGGGATTCAGAAGACGCGCTGAAGACGTCGTCCAACTTGCGTAGGGATTCCGAGTAAGGGAGACCAATAGGAGAGGATCAACAAAGGGGTCCATTAGAAGGGAGAACGTGAATTAGGGGGGGGGCAGCATTTTCAGTCAACATCGTTCAATGTGTGTCGGATTTCTGAAGACGGCTTACAGAAGCCGCGGCACGTGTGCCAGAGTGCAGGAGTGTCATAGACGTCGTGGCAACGTAGTGGCACGTGAATCGGTACTCAGTGTCACATGGCGTTCTTGGCTCTCACTCCACTCTTTCTTTGCCACCACATAGGAAAGGAAGTATTTCAGAAGTGGGGGGGGGAGGGGTAGAGAGAGTGACCATGGGATTCGGAGGAGTATTGCCGTCGGACAGTAAGCAGTATCGACCAACAGCGATTAATTTTAATTATGATTTTGCTGATTAAGCACCGGATTGGGACTCTCATTACCTGTTTCTCGACACCTAGAGAACGAACGCTTCGGAGAATAAATCCCGTGCATGTGATGGAGGGTGGATGGACTTCATATGCGCAGTGAAAATTCTGCCCTACCATATCACACTGCACTAATCTACATAGAAAAACCAGTTTTTTTAACTGTAAGAAGGCCTAAAGAAGAAAGGAGGAAGATCAGGGTTGTTCTGTTCGCGGAGTTTGGGGGCGAAGCCCCCAACCAGATGTTTAGCGGCCCCTAGGCCGCTGAACGTCTGGTATAGAATAATTCCCGCTCTTGAATTAGTATGGAAAAGTGTTTCTTTTTTGCCAAGTCGTTGAACCAAAAGAATGTGAGGTTCTTGATGTCACTATGGAATCGGCGCCTCACGAGCAATGGGTTTTGTTGTACGCTACGCGCAAGTGGCACTAGGCGCAGTGGATAGGATCGTCGCTTCATGCGAGGAAGGCCGCGGGTTCGATCCTACTGGGTTGCAGTACTTTTGCATTTAAAATTACTGGTTGGGAATTGAGAGGTCTTGAGGCCTACACAATTTTCAGGCTTTTTTTTTTGCGCATTTTTTCGAGCTGTATGCAATGGAGAGTAACTTTCTTGCGACTTATTTATTACTGACCGGTTTTCAACCAACAGGCAATGATGAAGGTATTCAACATAAAGATATATGAACGTTTAACACCAGTTATACACAGGCACAAAAAGCATGAAGCAGAAAGACTGCTCACAAGTCGCGAGAAACTTACTCTTTATATCATACAGCTCGAAAAATGTGCAGAAAACGCTTGCAAATTGCGTAGACGCCAGATCTGCTTAAATCCAAATCAGCCAGATGAAATGCAAAAATACCGCAACGCAGGAGAACCGAACCCCCGAGTCTCCCGGTGAAGCAACGCTCCAATGCACTCTGCTCCGCCTCTTGCGCGCAGGGGCATTGCGGGCGGACAAGAGAATCACAGCGCTCGCGAGGCGCCGATTCCATAGTAACTTTAGGGACCTCCTACTCCTTAGGTTCAACGACTTGGCAATAAACAAACACTTCTTCATACTAATTGAAGGATGGGAATTCTTCCTATATGACTCGCTCTCCCCGTTCACACATACGCTTCAGATCGTTCCCTTGTAAGTGACGCTCGTTGACTGGAGTGCTCTGCGATAGGAAGATACCAGAGCACCTGAAGTCGAAGATCTACAGTGCAGTCGTCCGGCAGTAGCAATGTACGGCGCTGAGTGTTTGCCTGCGACCTCGGAAGCTGACAGGAGCCTCAGCGTCATGGAGACGAAGATGCGGTCATGGACGGTAGGGGGCATTCGCCTGGACCGCATCCGAAACGGTGCCATTCAGCACAATTTCGGTGTAGCGATGATAGCTGACAAGATGCGCGAAACTCGCTTGCGATGGTACGGCCGCGTTCTGGGTGGAAAGAAAGACAGCGTCCGCAGGATGGACCTTATGTTCGAAGTGTCCGGAAGGCGTCTAGAGGGAATCCGAAACAGTACAGGGCTGATACGTTGCCCAAGGACTTCAAACCTGGTGTCTACCCTGATTTAGCACGGGATCGGGAATGATGTCGACATGGCACGAGAAAAGCGGACCCCGCTACATGTGAAGCGGAAGAAATGCTGAAGAAGAAGTTGATGATGAAGGTTGCATTCGCTCTGGGCCTTCTCATGATGTTAACGACGACAGTCTGCCCTCAATGGTAAACCCAATTCAACCACCCTGACTAGCAGCCACACTTTGAGGCACAGAGAGCACTGTCATGAGACAGCTAGACACACATGGGTACCACAATATTTTTCGCCTTGGATACTACGTGAGCTGCAGGAGTCTTGCACTTAGAAGATCTACAGCAAGGGAGCTCCTTCTATGTTGTTGGAGGGACTCAAAGTAGAATCATCACTGGGAATTGCTGGATTACACGACCACCGTAACAGCGTCCGTCAACGCTATCCTGCTTCATACCCTAACCGACGTTATGAGCCAAAAAACGCCCAGAGCAGGACACGCTTACCTCCTATACGACAGCGCGCCTCCTCATGTCTCATACGTAACCAGCGAGAAAATTCAGAAACTGGAATCGGAGGTTCTCTTCCTCCTACCGTACTCCGCCGACATGGCTCGCTCTAACAATATCACTTACCACTATTTTGAGCGCTGAAACACCATTTCTGAGATAGGGGCTTCGGTTATCAACACACCAAACGGAGATAAAGGTCTCTCAGTTTTTACTTTGCTCACAGCAACATGAGGTAGCATTTTAGATTTGAATGGCAAGTATATCGTTTACTGAGTTTGTGATTTGATCCAATTGGGTTTGTTTATTTATTTATTTAATTTCTTTATACATGAAAATCCATGCAACAAGCAAACAAACTAATAAGACGAAAGCGGGAATAAGTTTGAAAAAACACGATGAAAACGGTAAACTTCTAAAACACACTTTGAAGATGCCGTTCGACAAGTCTTTTGCGCTTATACAGAAAGTTTGGTGATGTGTACTTTTTTGACAACTTCAAAAATTCCGTGCCAGCTCTACAAGTGAAGAATGCTGACCTTATACCGCTTCCTGGCCTAGGAAACTGGATCTTCCATTATCCTCTCCTAGTGCTAGAAGGAGAGAATGAATAAAATTCCTCAACGAGAAGGCCCGAGCAAGCCATTTATCAAATTTTTGTCGTGTTTGTGTTGCATGATTTTTCGATCAATCTATTTTAAATATAAACTCAATGTATGGCTGCCTTGACAGTCTGACCCACTCTAATTATTAGCCAACGATTTCTCTACTTCGCTAGGAGTAGCAGTGCAAAACTGTCTTCAATTTATACTGGCCCACACCAGTTTCATGCACCTTGACCATTTCTTTCAAAGCTGCTAAAGGAAAGGAAGGCCTGTTACCGAACGAAGCGTGGCACCAGCTGAGTAACCCTTCAATTCAGGCCTGATTCGGGACATCTTCACCGACAGCCGCATGATCACCCTCTCGCCTCTCTTCGTTCACCTTGGCCTATACACCTCGTTCTGGGTGAGCATCTATCCGACGACGTTGGTGTTCGCCAAACAGCTCTCGGGACACATCTATCTCCTGGCCTTCTACAGCGTTGCCGTTGGAATTGGCGAGGTTCTGAGTGAGTTTGGATTTGGAAGCAGTTCATGTCTGGCTTCTTGAATACATATCATTTTCAAGTTGCATTGGACACTTTTCAAATCAAATTGGACACTTTCCCCTTAAATTGAACACTCATTCTTTTCAGCTAGCCTAATTGTATGGCTTTTGGAATCAAAGCGAACTCTTCGAAATCGAAATGATCTTTAGGCAGGTTAAATTACAGACTCACTAAGATAGTCAGAATATTTTTTATTCACGAAAAATTTGGTAGAACTTTCTTTGAAATTTTTTGTTTAACTGCCCCAACAAGTGTAATGTTTTTACTTTTATTTTTGAGAAAAAAAATAATAAATTAAATTTTTTGTAACTGCAACAAGGCAGCAATCAAGTAGTGCATTGAAAAACCGGATGGCGCCATGCACTCGAAAAGCAAGTCGCAATGTTTACTTGATTGATAGTATAATGCTGCTAGATGCAGCAAGAAAGTTAAGACATGTGTGTTTTTTACAATTGTTTACGCTGCAACATAGAACATAGAACATTATAAATTAAACATTTTTTAGCCTAAACGTGATACAAGGTCAGTTTAGTACAAAAGGATACATAGAAAGTTGCCTTTTTGAAAATTACCAACATCAGAACGTAGAAATTTGTTGAGCAAAAAAGTAATATAGATCAAAAAGTCAGATGATTGAACCCTTTAATGACAGCAAAAGCGTATTGTTTCAGCTAAGGTGAAAACACTTCTTTTTTGAAGAGCAACTCCGTGATTCATAAACTAAAAAAGCTTTTATACGTCAAAACAAGGTATCGTTCATTTTGCCTACAAACTAATTTGCCGTTGACCTCACAAATGTGCTCTCTGTTTACGAAATTTTTTTCAATTTGTAATTAAACGTCCCAGGTGAAAAACTGAGAATCAATGCTAGAAGTTCAAGTTTTAATAATACGAGCCAAAAAGGATTCTCGAAACATTTTCGGGTGCGTCCTTTGCGGATGAATTCTAAGATTGGGCCACCTCGTAATCCCATTCAATGAGGAAAAGGTGATGATGAGTTCATTTTTACCAATATTCAAGTGATCATTAACTATTCTAAACACAAAGTTCTGGGAAAACTTGTGGTGTGAAACTGCGGACAGAAATTTTTCTATCAATCGAAAAAAAATTGTGAAGGTTCGGACGGGGGTATGGAGCAATCTCTGTTTTGGGAATATAAAATAGCCGCTTTCCTGTTCTTTAAGAAAATTTCAAATCATTGTTTTTCTCGAAGAATAATTTTCTTATGGAATTTCAAACTATAGGTTCTCTTATTGGAAGTAGAATAAAACATCTAAGAAAGTTATACTATAATTGTCATTGAACAAAGAATGATTCTTTTTGGAGAGCCTCTAGTTTAATGCAGAAAAAGCTCATTTTGATTTGGAAGAGTTCGCTTTGGTTTCAAAGGTCTTAGACTAGCTTAGAAGAGTGTCTCATACGTGAAAAGTGTCCGGTTCGATTTGAAAAGTGTCCAAAGTGAAAATGGCATAAATGAGAAGGAAATGCTTTTCCAGCTTAGTAGGGATCGTTGAGACACATCACAAAAAAAGTCTTATAAATGTCTTTATTTTCTCTCTTTATTTTCTCCTACAGTACTGCGCTTAGTCACTTAGGACCAATAGCTTATTCTGAGTGACCCTTCAGCGCAGCATAGCTTTCTAAGCATCTGAAGGTCGAACCAACGTTCGTTTTAAGATCGAGCCTCCTAGATCTCGACGCAGTGAAATTTCAGTGGGTGTGATCATCAGCGGAATGTCGAAGAGAGTCAAGAACTTTGGTCTTGAACCCACGATGTTCATGGCGTTCGGCATCACCTCAGTCCTACTGGTAGCAGTACTGGCGTCAGTACCACAGTGGGCAACAGTTCGGCCAACCGACGAACCTGCCTGGTTCATTCAACCTAGGTAGGAGAGTTAGGCATTATTTTGTACATCAGCTGGCTCAGCGAAAGGGAATAACGAATTTTACTAGTAACTTCTCGATTTTGAAATCTTTTTAAAGATATATTAGAGGGGGGGGGGCAAAAGTAATGAGTCTCTCCATGCCGTGTCCATATATCTCGTGACTGCAGTCTGGTTTCGTGCTTATCGTATTTGTATGTTTGTTTGCTACTTACTGAAGCCCATCTGAGAAGTTACCACTTCCGCCCTTTCCAGAAGCATGCCAAAAACCCCAGCCTGTCTCATGCCGAAACCCCAGTCTGATGAGTCGACCTGTGTCGCGCAAATCTCCCCCAATTCCCAACCCCGAGCAGCCTGGACTCAATATTCACGCAAGATGAGAAGTACGTCTTCTACCTTAACCCTGCCAAGCAGCCAGTCTGGGTGAGGCCTGTTGACCCGTTACCGACCTTCGTTCGGCGAGATGTTCACGGCGAGAAGCACCTTCAGAGCTTTTGGGTCTGCGCCCATGGACCGGTACACTGGAAGCTGTTTTCCAAAAGCACGACGATTTACTACAAGGCCATGGTAAACGAAATAGGAGAGATGGACCTGCGACTCGCACTTATTCGGCGTCAGCGCTTGAAGAAGGTCCTCCTCTTCGACAACGCCGCAGCCCATCAGGAACAAGTGTGAGTGATAAGCTTGCCCAGCTGGGCTACGTTCACATGCTTCACCCACCGTATTCGCCGGACATCTCTCCATGTGACTACCGCTACTTCTGGAGCCTATAGGACTTCATGGTCGGAAGAGACACAAGGACCCAAGCAGACCTCGACAACCATAACGAGCAGTTGATCAACACCAGTCCCAAGCAGTTCTGGAAGGATGGGATCAGGAAGTTGGCTGAGCGATGGCAGCAAGTCATTGACTTTGATGGCATACACATTCCTCAGCATCGTTGATTTGTAATTGAGTTATAAAGAGATAAAGAATTTTTTCAATTTGTCTCATTACTTTTGGCCCCTAAATTAAAATAGAAACTGCCCTAAGGAAATGGAATATTTTTCAGTTTAAGAAAAATTTAATATGACTTTCTTTGAAGTTTCATCTCACTTTTTTAAAACTTTTTAACCTACCCAGTAAGTGAACACGTTGTTTGAAATTTTAAAAATTGTCATTTCAATGAAATATCATAGTTTAATGCTAGCTTCATACAGCAGAAAGTCGGCCATTTTTTAGAACCAAAAGAAGAGATTGCGCCATACCTTCGTCCAAGAGGTCACAATTTTTATTCGATGAAGGCAAAATATTTCTACTCTTATTGAGTTTAGCACCTTCAAAAAAATACTACTGTAAAGGACACGCGTATCCTCACTTTGATGTTTTATGTAAGCAGCATTTACACAATCAAACGAAAATCGCGAAATGATTTTCGAGTGCGATTTCGAATCTTAGTACACAAAATCACGGTTGCCTTGCTGCGCATGCTCATAACAAAATTTAATTTATCACTTTTTAAATAAAATTTTTGTAAAATTACTACTCATTAGAGCAGCTGAATTTAAAAATTTCAAACACGTTTATGCCAAATTTTCCCTGAGCAAAAAATTATTCTAACTATAGTCTGCAGTTTAACCTGAAAAGGCTCGATTCGATTTGGAGGATGATCAGTTTGATTTCAAAAGCTTTAGACTTGATAGGAAAGGTGCCCAATTTGACGTAAAAATGGTGCAGATGAAAATGACAAAGCCAAATATGTCCACAATTTTTTAGCAATGAAGACAAGTTTTAACCTCTTCATTTTTCTTTTATAAATCCGCTTATTCACTCGAGAGCTTGCCGAAGCAGATGCCAAAACAACTGTATGCGTTTAGCGCCCTCCTCTCCACTGTGATTGCGTTCCTCTTCGGGATGGCCGACTCGGCTGTGAATAACGTCAGAAACGTTATCTGCGCTTTAGCGCTGCCGGACAAACGAGCACAAGCGTTCGCAATCTCGAAGTTCTATCAAGTGAGTCTTCCATCCTAAAGCAGTCCTTCATCGGATTATAGCAGTAGCTAGGCATAAAGTCACTCACCGAAGTCTGCTGTTGAAGGCTGTTGAAGACTGAGAAGCTGCCAATCTTTCCTTCAGGCATTAGCGGGTGCTCTGCTGATGTTCACAAGCCCCTACCTATCGGTCGCTCATTACACAACGTTGCTCTTCTGCACTCTGTCACTGTCAACACTATGCTTCGTTCGCATCGCTGCTAAGACGAAGAGAGTGGAATCTGCTCAAGAAGACAAAGGCCCAGTCGTGCTAAGAGATGATAGCTCAATTGAAAAGTTTTGAAAATAAACGAGTTCGCGACAGTTTGTTTATTTATTTCGTGCACTCAACTAAGGTGTGCTCAACAAGAAACATAGGAAGAAGCAATCATCTAGTAGTGCTCAGGTTCGATTTTCCATGACATTCTTAGCAAAATCTTTGTATGTTGTTGTCCAATTATGATGTTGGTAATTTATTTATTTATTTATTTATTACCAGCCGCCCGTGCGGCCTCCCGGCCGCACCGACGGCTTCTTGACGGCTTCGCCGTGACAATAACTTCTCATCATCAATTGTAGCTGCCACCTATGTCATGGTTTTCTCAGGAAGAACATCCTAACTACGTCGATTAGAGCAAGTTAGAAAAAAAAAGCGAAAAAATGGACGACATCAACACAAACGCTTATTTGCCCAATATCGATTGATGGCGATCCACAGTTCAAAAACGACCTTCAGATTCGTGTTCAGCGACCTAGATTGCCCCCAAGGTTGAAGTTTCGTGCCGCTCGAACGACATCCACAAAAATCGATAATATCGATCGATATCGATTGGTCGACTTCGGATTCGTGTTCAGCGACCTCGATTACACCCAGGGTTGAGGTTCCGGACCGCTTGAACGAAATCCACAAAAAATCGGTAATATCGATCGATATTGATTGCCCCCTGCTGTGAAGGCCTTCCGTCGAGGATCACCTAAATGCCTATGCACGGCTGCCGACGTGTTCGGCACGGCTACGGCTCGCCATGCACGGTCGCCGACGTGTTCGGACGTCTACGGCTCGCCATGCATAGATGCCGAGCACGTCTACTGAACCGCCAGGCAACCCCCACTCCAGTTGTGACGGAAACACACGCACACACACACACACATACACACACACACACACACACACACACACACACACACACTACTCCTTTATATATAGTAGGATACGTCGTAGGACGCGCTCAAACACAACAGCAAACATGGTAGCCATACACTAGCAAAGTGTCAAAGCCAGACAACTAACACAAATAAGGACCTTACTCAAAAATGATCGACGATAAAATGCAATCAAAAGAATATCCATCAATTTTAAAACGAAAAAACGTAAGCCGCTAAGAGAAAACTAGAAGTCGAGGAGTCTAGTGCGGTCTCACTATAGTCTCACTAACGATTTCACTAACGCGTTTAGCAATAAGATTTGCCTTTCACTGAATTTCATTTCGGATAAGGTCACTTCAGCTGTCGTCAGTGTCTGTTGCGAGCGGGCTTGGATGCGCTTATTGTATTGGTAAACATTCCGAGAGACAACATTAAACGTCAGCTTGTTCGAAATCGGTTATATGACCGCGTATGTATAATGCAAGACTGCGTGATTTGTCCGCATGGAAGAACAGGAGACTGCGCGCAGAAAGGCGTCATTTACCAGATAAAGTGTTTAACCTGCGGTAAATTGTATATTGGGGAAACTGGGAGGCTGCTGGGCATCCGCGTTAAAGAACATCTTGCTGGAAAGGGGAACAAAGCTTATTAAACCCGCTTGGAAAGCACCGAAGGGAAGCCCACTCTGGTGACCATTTTAATGTGAAATGCGCAGCGTTGTATCATGAGAGCGAAATAGGGACCAGAAAGGCTCTTGAGGCCTTCTGGATTCGCAGGCGCTATTCATCCATGAACAACAAGAACGAGTGCATCTCCACTACCAGTGAATTCTTGCCTTTTATCCCTTTGTGTGGGCTGTGAGATGTCGTATACTGCTTCGCATACATTCTCAATACCACCGTGTTCGGAGCAGTATATCTGACCGGACCAGTATGTTTCACTTGCTCCATGGCGACCAGTTGAGCCGGTTTCTTGGCGCTGGTGAGATATCGATGAGTTAGTTGGGGGCAGATGTGGTCTTTCTTCTTAACATTCTTAAGGGCATGTTGTTCGTGTGCAGGTAGACGCGACGTTTCTGACCCAATGAACTCTGCAGAGCCAAACATTTCGAGATTCTTTCAGACCTTGAGAAAGACGAGTTCGTCGAAACGTCGGTCGCGATAAAGGAATTTATACCAGACCTGTCATGCAAAAAAGAGCTAAAAATCTCACTATTGTTTTAGAATTTGCCAACAACCATGAAGCTTGGGTCACCCAACAACTTGGTCTCTCAAAACTAGGCATTCCTGCTGCACGCATCCACTGTCTACATTACATAAAAACATCTATTCCAGTTCCGAAATTGAAATAAAAAACAAAAAATTTAAACGAAAAGACTGGCACCTTGCTTTGCCGAAAGACTAGCCCGGTACATAATTATGATTTAATTGATAATCTATAGACCAATATTGCCAACGGCCTTATTTCGACTGACGTTTCGGCAGTTTTGTCTTCTTCGGAGCCTGAAAAAAATTTCGCCCGCTTGGCTCAAACATTTTATCTGACAGATTACTGTGTAAGAAGCGCTTTTTTGTCGAGTGGCATTGTGAACACTCACGACTCTTCCAGGCTCCGAAGAAGGTAAAACTGCTTGAAACGTCAGTCGAAATGAAGCCGTTAGCAGTCTTGATCGATATTTTGTCAAGTACACATGATATATTGAAGCAATTAAATTTTCGAATATTCGAATGGTGTTGGATGCCCAAAATTTTCGAGTTTGAATTCGAATATGTATATTCGAAAAGTATGGCTTCGGTGAATATGCGAATCCGAATGCATTCGAAAAACGCGATCCTTTGAATACTCGAATTCGAATATTCATATTCGAACGAAAATCATTCGAATATCTTCGTATATCTTGTAGAAGTCTAGCCTTCTATTATAGCTAGTCAGACATGCTGTAGAAATCGCATAGTAACTAGTTTTATTTACTTATTTATTTATTTATTCACTACTGGATAACCCCCTTCATGTGCCACCTCACCGCGGTGAAGGGGTGAACATCACTTTGTAGTGGCTAACGGCACAAACGGTCACGCAGTACGCGACGCTTTGTCGTGTATGGGCGGCTCTCCTGTATCCCTGGCCAGGAACATGTGAGTAACCAGACCACCGCTACGGCTCAAACAACTAAACCCGCGCCCCAGTCCTCCGCGCGCCGGAGGTGGACTTCTACGACGTCGGTTGCATCCACCTCCGGCGAGGGGCCATCCAATCTCGGAGTTAAACTATCAGGACGTCATTGGAATCGGACTACCGGAAACTCCCTCCCACCACGACACGGAAACTGCCTATTCGTCTGCACTTATAACTGTCGTTCGATCGCATCTGAGCAGGATCTTCGGACACTGCTTTACAGAAGCCGCAACATCAAATACGACGTTATCGCCCTGCAGGAAACGAAAGGCAGAACGGAAACCATAAGAAGGACCGACCCTAACGAGCTTCTCATTATCGGAGCAAAGGTGGACAGAAAGAATATTGGCGGAGTTGGATTTCTCGTCAATTCGACAGTGCACCACCTAGTAGACTCTTACAAGATCATCAGTCCGCGAGTAGCTGTTCTTCGTCTGGAAACCAAAGATCAAGGAACCATCTCCATCATAAATGGATATGCTCCAACACAGATGAAGAAAAGGAGGAATTCTACAAGCTGTTCGAAAGGACTGTCAACGACGAGAAGAGCTACTTCAAAGTTGTCGTTGGTGACTTTAACGCTATCGTCGGTACAAATGATCACGACGAATGGAGGCTAGGACCACATGGAACTTCCTCAAGGAACGAAAACGGAGAGCGCCTGATAGACTTCCTATCCGCGTGCCGTCTCTACCACGGAAATTCTATGTTTAAGAAGCCTTCAAACCGACGATGGACCTGGGAAAGCCCAAATGGAGAAACACGTTCGGAGATCGACCATGTTCTTACAAACAGACGCTGAAGTCTGTTCGATGTCTCCGTGCTGCCTTCATTTGACACCGGCTCGGATCACCGTCTTGTCCGTGCGAAGCTGACTCTCAAAAAGAGGATGTTCAAGCGTGACACTCATAGACCGGCACCGGTGAGGATCTCCACATTCAAGTCTGAAAAGTTGGAATATGCGATAAAGTCGTACGATTGGAATCTTCTTGAAGATCCATCGGAAGACTACGACCTTCTCTCCAAAGGACTGTTGAAATGTGCTAGCAGCTCTTGCGAAGTCACATCACCGTCTGCTTCAAGACTCAACGCACATGCGATTAAACTCTTAGAGCAAAGAAGAGCTGTTAAACTGGATCCTAATGCTTCCCATCTGGAAAAAGTCACCATCTCGAAGGCCTGTCGAATTTCAGTGAAGGAGTCCATTCAAGCCTACAGAAGATTGAAGCTGCTAGAAGCGGCTGGGAAAGGTTCAAGCATAAAGCGCTGCAAACGAGATCTCTGCGATCAGAAGGCAATAATGTCAACCCTTGTGGATAAGGATGGAACAACGCAAACGTCTCGAAGAGCGATGGAGGCCGTCGTTCAGGAATTCTACACAGATCTGTTCCGTTCTTCCATCACTGTCCCGAAATGCTTGATGCCACCAGCTGAGGAAGTACCTCCCATTCTGTAATCGGAAGTTGCCCATGCCATCAGAAGGATGAAGCCGGGCACTGCTCCCGGACCGGACGGCATTTCTGCTGATCTCCTTCGTGCGGGTGGCAGTGCCGTCTGCTCACTTCTTGCCAAGCACTTCAACAACTACCTTCGAGTTGGTAGGATTCCGGACTCATGGAAGGAGTCGAAAACAGTTTTAATCTTCAAAAAAGGTCAGCAGGAGGATATCAACAACTATCGACCCATCAGTCTTCTCTCGGTTGTGTACAAGATCTTCACCAAGATACTGCTTAACCGCATGGAGCGTTGCTTGGATGAATATCAGCCAGTGGAGCAAGCAGGGTTTCGCAAGGATTTCTCCTGCTTGGACCATATTCAGACTGTCTCACAGCTCATCGAGAGGAGCCGCGAATACCACCTCCCACTTGTCCTTGTCTTCGTGGAATACCGGAAGGCGTTCGACTCTGTGGAAATCAACGCCGTTTTGAACGCACTTGTGCACGCTGGTATACCATCGCCCTACATCCGACTTCTCGACGAATGCTTCTCGAACACATCGACTACCATCCAGCTGTTCGATCGAAAGCTTAAAATTCCTATCGGGAAAGGAGTACGGCAGGGAGACACGATTTCTCCCAAGCTATTCACAGCGGCACTCCAGGATGCCATGAAAGACTTGATCTGGGACGATAAAGGCTACCTTGTCGACGGTAAACGGATCAGCAACCTTCGCTTCGCCGACGATATTGTTCTCATCTTTACCAGCACGGCAGAATTCGAGGAAATGCTGAACGAGCTCAATGTGGCAGGTATGAAGATTGGATTGGACATGAATATGTCCAAAACGCAATTTATGGTCAACCAGTGGTGTGACACGGGACTCGTAAGGTTAAATGGAGTCGCTCTGCAACAGGTCGACTCCTACGTCTATCTGGGAAGAGAGCTGAACATGGATAACGACCTCGCTCCCGAAATCGCCCGCAGGAGACGCGCAGCATGGGCAGCCTTCAGTTCGATTCGCGAAGTCACCGATCAGGTCAAGGATCTCGGCCTCAGGGCCTCGATATTCAACGCCTCTATACTGCCTGCGATGTGTTACGCGACGGAAACCTGGCCCGACAACAAGACAATCGCCAGAGCGATGCAAACTACGCATCGTGCACTGGAGAGATGTTTTCTGAGGACAAGCCTTTGTCAGCAATGGCAAGAAGGCCTACGAAGCTCGGAGCTACGGGAGAAGTCGCAATTAGCAGACCCGCTGCAGTACATGAAGAAGTCCAAATATCGCTGGGCCGGACACCTGCTTCGACGAAAGGACGATAGATGGAGTCTCCGTGTCACAGAATGGCTCCCGAGAGACCATAAGAGACCACTGGGACGACCGCCAACGCGATGGGCAGACTCATTCTCAAGATCTTTCAGAGAGCTGAGTCTGCCTCACTGGATGCAAGCAGCCAGAGATCGAGCGGTCTGGAAGAGTTGTGGTCCCCGCTGAGAAGACCTCCAGCCGACAAAGGACCATCAAAGTATCAAAGTAAGTAAGTACTGGATAACCATGCACAAAGCAAAACTAAACATATGTTAAACTAATTGTAAACAAGAAAAATGAAACAAAACAGGCAACAAGAATCAACATAGTACAGTTGAAAACTACTAAGCTGCATGCTGAAGATATCGGCCAAGAAGTTTTTTAAAATTTCATTAAGGAATTTGGTATAATGTGTTTTTTAGACAATCTTAAAAATTCAGAGCCAGCATGGCAAGTGGAAAATTAAGACCTTATACTACTTTTTGCTCTGGGAAACTGGATCTTCCAATGACCACCCCTAGTGTTCGATGAAGAAAAGGTAAAGAACTCTTGAAGGGGAATACGAGTAAGACCGTTCATCACCTTATATATCGCAATTCAATCATATCTTCTCCTACGACGTTCAAGGGTATGTAGATTGAAGAATCTGTTTCGTAAAGCCGGTGAAGGGATGGTGTTGTAATAATACCCATGTTCTCGTATCCAGAGCCTTCTTGTGAAGCTGTTTTGCACAGATTCCAGCCTCGCAATTTCTCGCTTATATTTCGGACTGAAAATTGTGGTGCCACATTCTAGAATATGTCTAACATACGACTTATAAGCAGTTAATAGGCAGTTAATAGGTGTTGTATTAAATTTGTTCGCAAACATTCAAAGAGACTGTGCACAATTCGTTTAGCTTTTTTCGATATTATTTCAATACGTTCCTTGAACAAAAGTTGAGTGTTCAAAATAAATCCCAAATCACGCAGGGAAGCTGCACTACTAATTTGCATCTTGACAAGGTAGTAAGGAAACTAAATAGTTTTATGAAGCTTTAAACCACCTGCGATATCAACCACACACATCTAACGACTGCTTTGGTTTACATTTTCATACCCTAACACTCTTCGTTTTCGTTGCACTTCTCCTTGTGTTTGTTCAATGTCACTTGTAATTATTGGTTTATTCCGTTTGAAGCGATCATTTCATTCAATATCATTATCTAGTCATAGTCCTTATTTCGCCTTTGCCCTCGGTGGAGGCTTGCAGCTAACTTTCTTCTTGAATACTTCATCTGACGATGGAAGCGGCAGCAATGTATCGTAGTTATATGCCCACGAGTATGCCATGGCCTTCTGAAGTGTAATAGTATCGTAATAGGTTTGTTATGAGGTTAAGTGCATGTTTATTCATAAAGTGCTCTTTTGTTGCCAATAGCTATTTTTAGCACCCATAATAATTCATAAACATTTGGATCTTGTTATAGCAAAGGAGACTGAGCTTAGCTCAAAGAATGATGTAGCACCTCTCTTAGGATTGCTAGTTCCTGCTACATATTTTCTCGACGTGCTCGCTCACATAGAAATTGAGGTAGCCTTTTAGTCTGAGTCTACTTATGTAGTAATACAATTCCTTTTAGGGAAGCTTTAAAGGACTCGGTAAGAAATGGGTATGAGATCTTAATTATGGGCATTATGTTTAATCTTAGTACTATCAGATTTATTCTTGTACAAGTGCTCCGACACGCCTTAGGGGTCGTTTAGTGTGCGCGTGACGCGATGCATGTGTAGTGGCCAAATTGATCGAGCGACGCGATTGATCAATTCCGCCACTACACGTGGCATCGCGTCGCGCGCGCACTAAACAAGGCCTTACGGCGTGTCTCGCACTTGCGCGCTTCGCGCGACTTTGCAGCCTCACTGACCTATGAAAAGTAGTTTTTGTAAAACATAAAATTCGCTAACATCTAGAACCTGGTGCACACTTTATCGACATCAAGCCGTTCACCACTTCGGTACCTTCATCATAGGTATTCTTTCCTGACCGGCCAGTAATGTCATTGGTTTGTGCTGCGCAGTACTACTGTCATTCAAGTTGATCCTCTGCAATCGTTCTCATGCTCAACAGCTAGCGTTTCAAGCTGTCGTTGACAAATCTTCCGAGCCAGGCTCCCCCTCACTCGTCTCTTCTTACTGGATCTAATTGCAGGTTCGCCTTTACTGGTCTTCCCTCCCCCTCTTTAGTCCCCACCTTCCTGGTCCAAACTCGCCCACTTCTTTGTTTCCACTATTGACCCCTACTGATCTCTTCTTGCAGGTTTCCTCCTCCTGTTCTCTCCTCCAGGTTGTTACTTTCCTTTCTTGTCACTCCCCTGGCCCACCCTAGAGATTCCTTTACGGCCCTTCTCCACCACCCCCTTTGTGGTCCTCCCATACTCACGGCAGTCGTCGGTGAGGACGCAGAGGAGTATCTCGCGCGGCAACACGTATTCAGAGTCAAGATGCTTTTGCGCGACGTAAACGCGACGACGACGACTTCTTGATCCAGAAGCTCAGAAGCGCGCGCAGTCGCCGCTGTGTCAAGCATAAAGAGGATATGCATATGGCAGACCCCTTGTTCTCCGTATGAATTCTCTTACGGCTCCCTTCTTGTAGGTTCTGCATCTTGGTCCCGCCTCCAGGTCCCTTCTTCTAGGTAGATTACTCGCCTTTCCCCCCCCCCCCCCTACCCTCGGAATCCTCCTTATTACTCTACCCCAATTAAGTAGCCCTCCCACGCTCACGACACGACGACGGCGAGCGAACACCCATTGCGCGACATCGCTGTCACATGTTTTAAATCCGTTCTCCCTTACTGGTAATGGATCCCCTCGCTGATCCTCCTTGCTGCCCTCCCTCCCCCCTTAATTGGTAACTCCCTACTGCTCCCTACTTATTGCCTAGACCCTTCTTGGTGCCACCTCTTGGACTGCTTCATTGTTTCCCTTATCGCCCCCCCCCCCTCCCATCCCTAAGCCTCCTCGGTCCCTCCCTCCTGATCGCTGTCGGTTCTCCACCCTCAAAGTCGCCCTTCTACTCAGCAGTAAAGGGCTGCGCTTCCCTTTCTGCAGCAACATCCCACGTTCATGCGCTGTAGATGATGAGGCGTATCTCACTCAGGTTAGATCACCTCGACCGCCCCGCTGTAGATGATGCGGCGTATCTCACTTAGGTTAGATCACTTAAACGTCATCGACCGCCAACGCAATTATATAGTGGTGGAAGATAGATATTGTACTTCATATAACTGCACTACCAACAACTCTAGTGTGGTTAAAAAAAGGATTAACGAGTTTTCATGTTAGAATGATCCGACGATAGTCTTTGATGATTTCAATTTGTCTGATATAGATTGGAATTATAGCAGTTCTCTACATGGCACATCATTAGATTTTGATAACACATTTTGATCGCACAAATTCTCTCAGATTAGGATGCAACCAACCCGTGGTCGCCCATCACTAGACATCTTGCTCACTGTTGGTCTCGACGTTCATCTCGTCAGTCATGTTAAGGTTATATCACCAACTTGCTGAGGTGAGACATCTCACTCAAATCGCATTGCGCCCGTGGTAACGCCCCTATCAAGGGTTTTATGTCTTTCTACTGACAGCAAAATGGGCGCAAATAGGATAGGATGAAAGGGTCACCATGTACTCAGTGCATATCCGCCTGCAGAGAAGGGTCTGAAGCGTATGTCTGAACGGGGGGAGCGAGTCATATAGGGAGAATCCTCACCCCTCAGTTGGTTAGAAAATGTGTTTATTTTTTCCAAGTCGTTAAACCCAAGGAGTAGGGAGTCACAATGGGATACGGCGAAGCACCCGTTTGGGGGTCTTGTACGCCTGCGATGCGTCTGCAGCCAGTGGCTCGGAGCGCAGGTGAGTAGAGCATTGACTCGTGCGAGAGGGGTCAGGGGTTTGTTTCCTCTGCGCTGCTGCATTTTTGCATTTCAACTGACTGGTTGGGATTTAGGGGATTCTGACGTCTATACCGTTTTCAGACGTTTTCTGCGCATTTTCCAGCTGTACGCTGTGGTATTCAACATGGTGATAAATGTGCAGCACCAGTGATACACAGGTACAAAGTGCCTGTGTGGTGAATCGCGGCGTCTTCCTCCATGGTTATGAGCACGGAACCGAAGTCCAATTGAAGACGTACCCTTTCCTCCGAAACAAGAGTTCCACCCGAAAACGTTATCATATGCCCACTGCTTGCTTGCCTCTCCACGTCCATCAGTTCATCTTGCGGATCCCAATCTTCCTCTCCTTCTTCCACCACTTCCAGGTGTTCGTCTTCGTCAACTTCAAGTTGACGTGCTTCGAAGTCCTTGAGTACGCTGGCCACCCGTTCGGCCAGCTTGATTTCTTCGCTCGAAGATTCCTTGTCTGAAGGTGGGCCACACTTCAGCGTGAGCAGGTGGACCACTCGACCGTCGGCGGAGATTGTTGGTGTTAGGTTCTAGAAAGCCTTCCGCAGACCTCTGATTTCCAGATGACAGGTAGACATGAGGGAAAGAGTGTATCGATGCCGTTTAGCTTAATTTGTGGGATCCGCACACCTCGTTTCTCATTTGAACCACCTCCGACGTCACAAAGTGGTCTCCTTTGAAAGTCAAAGGAGGATGGTTTTTCCCGAGGCCTTTGGTCCATGTACGGAAACAGAGTATGAAGAGCCTGTAGCCTCTATATGCTACCCGTAAGGTGCCCAGTGGTGCTTTATGTACTTTATACCCGTGTATAACTGCTGTTGAACATTTATCACCATGTTGACTGCATAAAGTACCGCTGGAAAAATGCGCAGAAAACGTCTGAAAATGGTATAGACGTCAGAATCCCTCAAATCTCTACCAAGCAGTTGAAATGCAAAAGTGCAGCAAGTCAGGGGAGCCAAACCCCTGTCCTCTCTCGCATGAGTCAATCCTCTACCCACCTGCGCTCCAAGCCACTGGCTGCAGAAGGATCGCGGGCGTACAAGACCCCCAAACGGGTGCTGCGCCGTATCCCATTATGCCTCCTACTCCTTGGGTTTAACGACTTAGCCAAAAATAAACACATTTTCAAACCAATTGAGGGATGAGGATTCTCCCTATACATATGACTCGCTCCCCCCGGTCATACATACGCTTCAGACTCTTTCCTTGTCAGTGGTAGGAAGGCACTTGCATGTCCAATTACACCAGAAATGGCCGGCCTATCTCAGTTCACCATTGCTGTAGAACACGTCAGTGCTGCAGAAAATTTTTAGCTTCGTACAAAACAAAACGTGGTGTAGGCCGGTCCTACACGGTAGCTCCCCCTGACCCTATTTGCGCCCCACACTGCTGCGCAAGTTGCTCTGGAACAGCAAAAAGGAGCTTTTCCACTTATCTTCTCAGCCAGAAGGTTCTCCAAGGAACTAACCTGGTCAGCAGGAGGGCGGATGATCATTGCGGTCCTCACCGACCCTTTATTGTCGGGTGGTTTCGCAGTGGCGACACTCGGTTTTGCACTCTGAGCTGTAGCCACATTCGATGCACTTGATGCTGTCGCTGCCGGTTTCTCCGGTGTGTTTGACCCGAACGTTTTACCACATACCTGAAGGGTGTAATTTTTCAAGCAGCGAAAATCTAGGTGCAAGTCTAGAAAGAGGGTCCACCCTGAAGAATTTTCTTTAATAAAATCTGGGAAATTTGTGCAAACCTTTTAAAGTGAAAGAACAACACACATCTGAATATGATATATTATTGCTTTGGGAAGTCTGGGAAGACAACTAAGCTTGCTTCGATCAATGTATACTTTCTAGAGGTAAAGAAATACAGCGTTTACCCCATCTCTAAACCTAAATCGGAACCATTCCTAATGGGCGGAGGGGTGTATCGCTTCATCCAGTCTTTTTAGCGGCTGTAAAATTGAAGGCAAGCAATCTATAGATGAAATCGTTCAGCTGTAAAAGCAAACAATTTTAAAAGAACAACGCACTGAGTTGACCTACGAGAGGATCTTTTTCTGGAACTTGCGAGTCGGGAAAGGCCGCCCTTTTTGTGTTTGTTTCGCTTTTCGGTCAAAGCAGTTCGGGAGTGGTCACACTGTGGTTATGCGCCTTGATGTGAAGGCACATAAATGCCCAATTAGAGCTAGAGTAACCGGCCTTACTTATAATTATTCCCCTACTGCCGTTCGAATTGCGGGTTGATGTTCAGGCTTGCAGGATACTACTGTGCCGTGCGATTGGGTCGTGGATCGCGTCGGCGCCCACGTAGATATTCGATCCATCCGTAAAACCAAGAGTGGTTAGAGCACGAGGTTTGAGAGCTTAATGACGGAAACGAGCTCTGATGACAACGGCTTGGGGTGATGTGCAGGTTTGGGGATACTGTAGCAAGCGCGTGTAGCTTCAAACGGCAGTAGTGGACTAGTTATAATGGCTATCGAAGAGGATTAGCTCAGGTCATAACTGGGGTGGAACACACGTTCTGTGTAAAAAATTTTTAGTCTCGTGCAGCCCATAACGTATACAAGACGCCTTCGGCAAAACGCATCAAATTGGCGCGCGCGGGTTGATGCGCAGACTTGCGGGATACTATAGCGTGCGCCTGGTGCCGATGCGTTGTGGCTCGCGTCGACGTCTCTTGTGCGCTAGTGATGGCGCGACTTGCAGCGGATCGTGGCGCAGTGGGTAGAGGAGTTGTATCGTACGGTTGCGCTTCGGGGTTTGGTCCTCCTGCGTTGCGGCATTTTTGCCCCACATGCTGGAGTCCCTTCTCTCCAGCTGCGGACTCCCCCTAAGCGACGAAAGTAGTTTCCACACGGGCAGCTTGGATCATACCCATCCTGGAGTCCCTTCCCTAGCCTGGTTCTCCGCTCGAAGAGCGCAGAACTCAGCTAAGGGCTTCACCTGACCGACGAAAGTAATTTCCACACGATCAGCTTAGATGGACCACACCCTACCCTAGCTTGGATTGGACAGCATGTTTGCTCTAAGCATGTTTGCTGGAGGTGACGCGTCGAATAAGGCGCTTGTCCGTACTTGCACACGCGTCGAATAAGGCGTCCTACACCCAATTTAACGGTGCCAATTTGATGCGTTCTTCCGAAAAACTCTTGTATAACGTATAGAGCAACCCTACACCTCCGAGCCGCTTTGCGTCCGCGTGTCTAGCGGATCCTCCCTTCAACTAGAAGAGCTCCAGAGTTGACGTGCTCTCAGTGCGCTGAATGAGTGTCGTAAGTAGAGCGGGTTCAATCCCAATCGGGGGGGGGGGGCAGTCCACAATGGCTAGGACCTCCATTCAATAGAAGCACGCCGTGGGGCGATGCCTGTAGCCCGCAGGCGTCCCTCTACGTATCGTCCACGGTGAAAGAGTCGACACGCACGCATTCGCGCATAGCGCGGGACCTCATACGGCTATTACGAGCAGAGCCACTGCCGCCTCTTCATAGTTTTATAACAATTTTTTAAATAATTTAAAGTCAGGTTGTATATTGATATTGTATGTATCCATGCATAACTGGGAATTTACAAGGATAGCCACTGGACCTAACCAGGCGCTTACGTGGCAAAGTGCCAGGGCCATCCGAGCCGTTGTCATTGGAGCACGTTTTCGTCGCCCAGTGATAATCGGCGGCTGGGTTCTGCGCTCTTCGAGCGCAGAAAAAGGCTGGGGAAGGGACTCCAGGGTGTGTGCGATCAAAGCTGCTAGTGCTAGAACTGCTCCCGTCGCTCAGGTGAAGTGCGTAGCTGGGTTTTGCGCTTTTCTAGCACAGAGACAGGCTAAGGAAGGGACTCCGGGGTGTTGTACCCCAAGCTGCTCGTGCGAGAACTGCTCCCGTCTTCCAGGGCTCTCCTGTAGCGGCGATGGAAGAGCCGCGATCCGCCACCGACCGCTCAACGACCCTCCTTCATATCGACTGACCGTGTTGTCGGTGGATATCGAAAATAGCCACGTCGATATGATGTTACCGCACGCGGCTTGGCGGAGGAAGAAGAGCCGCCACCGAATGCATCAGCAGAATCTGGTTAGGTCTAAGTAAGACCATTTACAAGCCATTGTGGGCTGCCTCTCCCCGATTGGGATTGAACTGTAGAGAGGCACGTGTCTTCGTGCTGAAGTGAGTATCAGGGGCGCGGATCAGCTATGCAGGTTATCCGCCGCCTAATGTTCTTTAGAGAATCACGATTCCGCCATACAGCTACAAAATCTACACCGTAACTTTAGGCGTCGGGTGAGGTGCGCTTTGTGCTGTGGCAGAACCAGGCCAGGGAGGGGACTCAAGGGCGTGTGTAATCCAAGCTGCCGGTGTGGGGACTGCTTTCGTCGCTCAGGAGGAGTCGGCGGCCGGGTTCTGCGCTCTTCGAGCGAGAATCAAGCTAGGCAAGGGACTCAGGGTGGGTGCCATCCAAGCTGCCGGTGTGGGGATTGCTTTCGTCGCTCAGGAGGAGTCGGTAGCTGGGTTCTGCGCTCTTCGTGCGGCGATGCTCATACGGCTGGAAAATGTGCAAAAAACGCGCCAAGATCACGTGCTCGTCAAGACCCCCAAATCCCGTGTATTCACCTGGAATGCAAGTATGCCACAACACAGGAGAACCGAACCTCCGACCTCCCTCGCGTGAAGCGACCCCTTACCCAGTCCACCACGACCCGCTCGAATGCAGCGGCCCTTCGCGTCCACACAAGACATCGATAGAATTTCTACGCGGACGCCGACGATCTCTAAGCTAGGAGGGCGCAGACAGCAAGACATTACGGTGTAGAAATTGTGGCCGTATGGCCGAAATCATTTCTCTGTTCTTTAGTCGCTTATGCCGCATTTGACATCCATCATAGTGCATCTTTATACATCAGAAAAGTACAGTGAGAAATCTAATTGTAGAAGGAAACTCATATACCGATTTCTGAGGAGGCTGCGGAAATCCTAGTAGTGAAAGTAGTGCACCCATAGGTGCCACTGCGAGTACATCAATGGACCACCCTTTGAGTGATGGATTGTGAGATAAATACTTTTGCTCAGATAAGGCGATTGGGTGCAAGTCCAATCAGAGGATTCACTTGATGCTCTCGTTTAAATCAGTAAATCCTCTGACTCTTTCGCGTCAGCGCACTGACTATTGTCGCGTTATGTCCCCTAACTCAGACGAGTGCGCATCGATTGCGATTGAGTGTGCGATTGCGCAGTTGATTGAATTTAATCCGTGCTTTGTTTCATTCTGCCGTGTTTTTCACTAATAGGTACACTAGTATAATTTTTGTTTTTTTCCGTCGCGAAGTACGGACAGACTCTTGTGCCTGCGCTGTGCTGAAGAACGGATTGTTTCTGTTTGTTCTTATTGATTTCAATAGATCTTCAGAAGCAGTCCTAATCGAAGGGGTGAGGGTTGCTATATTAAAGGATAAAGGACGGCGTTACTCAATCCCTTCTGGGATGCGCCATCGCATTCTACTTCTACGGGATGTCGTGGAGGCGACATGAATGCGTATTTGGCCATACAATGACTTGCGGTGGCCAGCCGATGAACAAGTCAGCGCTCTATCCTTCCCAGACAAGTCTGGTACCAATTCACCGACCCCGGAGGGATGGAAGGCTTGGTTGGCCTGGGCGGGAAATCCGAACCAGGAACCTATTATCGGGTGCACGCCACAGTCGCGCCTCCTCCGACTGCGCTACAAGCGCCCTCAGGGTTGCTATATTAGTGAAGACTAAAAGGTTAAGTGATACACTTTTTGGAAAAACAGCTTGTTCCCAATTTCGTTAAATTTCCGAAAATTTCCGTTGAATCATTAAACCAGATTTTAACGAAAAATGTCATTAATCCGTTAAATTCGTTAAATCGTTATCCGTTAAAAGTGCAATCCTGTTGTCGATCATCGAATGCTCCAATGGGTCCTCCTCGCTTGACGGACACGAAGAGCTTGGTATCGTTCGTTAAGGCCTTCTGCTATGAATTCACCATTAATCTTATCTTCGTATCTTCTCTAGCGTAACAGTGACCTAACTGCCGTCAGATAGCGCTGAAGGCGAGATCAGGAGTGATGGAGGCGATGTGGTGACAACGACCTCTAGCCAGGTCACCTCTCACCTGGGAAACATACCCTCACACCGGCCTACCGCCTGGCTTGACCGACTTTCTTCGGTATAAATATCCACGCATCAGGCAACGAATCGTCAATTCGACTTCTCCCGTTACCCTCATTCTTCTGTGGTTGGGGTTTTTCTTTCATCTCATTGCTCTTCCACTAGAATATTATGTGCATTTGTAAACCTATCAGTCCTGTCGTTGAGCCTTCTGCTTCAATTTTCTGGACAATAGATGGTTACTTAAGAATGTTCATTTCAGAGTTCTCCGTGACAGTTGCCTCCTGAAGTCTCCAACAAATCAACAGAAATGGATAGACAACAGTCCGGATGCTCCGTCTACGTCGGCAACCTGCCGTACCAGTGCACCGAGGAAGACGTCGGCAATCTGTTCAGTCGAGCCGGTCAAGTCACCAACGTCAGAATCGTCATGGATCGAGAAACCGGCCGCGCAAAGGGTTTCGGCTTCTGTGAGTTCGCCGATGCGGCCGGCGCCGAGAATGCCGTCAACACCCTCAACGGAACCGACTTCAATGGGCGCTCTCTGCGCGTGAACCACGCCAGCAGAAACTGATCTCTTCTTGTGTTCGTCTTGTATTCGTCGCCTTATATAGATGACTTAAACTATGACTTGAGTCCGCAAATAAATCTGAAATGACATCATATGTGCTTTGCAGAAGTGTAAGAAAATTGAAAGATTCGCAGTACTTCTTGGGGGGGGGGGGTTCACGGTTACGTCTATTTTCATTACTGTTTCATCACCTGTATCACCTGTATCACCTGTCGTCCCGTTGATCATCGAATTGCTCGAGCGGGTGCCAGCAGCGTTTCCATTCGTCCCTGTCGCGTGCCAGAGTGGTCCAATGGATCCTCCTCGCTCGAGGGACATGAAGAGCGTCATATCGGTCGTTCAGGGCTTTAACGAAGAAGTCCGACCAACGCGCTGGTGGGCGTCCTGGGGCCGGATTCATCATAGTTACTGCAGTAACTTTAACGGAGAATTGTAAGCTCAGATGGCGCGGCTTATCAAGCGATATGGTGAGCGATAAGCCACGTTATCTGAGCTTTCGTTTACGGTTCTCCGTTAAAGTTACTGCAGTAACTTTGATGAATCCGGCCCCTGGTGTTCTTTTGACATCCCGCGGAATCCAGTCGGTGATGGCTCTCGTCCAGCGGGTGTCTGCGAAGCGCATTACGTGGCCGGCCCACCTAATTTTCGACAACTTGGCCCACGCGACAGCATCTCTGATCTTCGAGCGTCGGCGAAGCTCGGAACTCCGGAGGCCTTCTCTCACTTGCGTGAGTCGTTTCACTCCGAGCATCGTCCTCTCGATTCCACGCTGCGCGACGCTGATCGCGTGTTCATCCTGCTTTCGTATAGCCCAGGTCTCTGAGGCGTATGTTAGGGCAGGAAGAACAGTGGAGTCGAATAGGTGGGCACGGAGTCGGACGTTCTTCGTCTTCTTCGCGACTTCTTCGACGCTTCTTCGCGACTGTTTCATATACCAACGGAATCTTAAAACTGGAATGGGCTGCGGTAAAAATGCTAACCCTCTGCGAGATGTACATTGAAGAAATTCAGGCTGAGCGTGAAGGGTCCTCCCCACCCTTAATGAAAACATGATCTAGCGGGTTATGAGCGAGGACCCGAGGTTTCCTAGTTCGGAGCAGTTTCTAGCTCTTCTGACTCAAAAGCACAGCTCCACAAAACTCGGGGAAGGGATTCGGGTGAAGCGGCAGAGACGAGGCGCTGACTGTCGCATGCACCCGATACCAGGTCCCCGATTTCCCGCCCAGGCCAACCAAGCCTTCCATCCCTCCGGGGTCGGTGAATTGGTACCAGACTTGTCTGGGAAGAATAAAGCGCTGATTTGTTCATCGGCTGGCCACTGCAAGTCATTGTATGGCCAAGTACGCATTCAAATCGCCTCCACGACATCTTGTCGAAGTAGAATGCGTGGCGCATCCCATGAGGGCTTGAGTAACGCCATCCTCTATCCTTTTATTCTATTAGACCATCAGTCTATTAGACCATTAGACCTTAATAAAAACGCCAGCTGAAGCGCCAGTAGCTAAAGCGACCCGCCAAAAATCGAGGAGCTAGGCCCGGAGAACGTGCCGCATCTACCATATTCTCCTGACATATTCCCTAAGATTACCACTTGTTCGGCCCCCTAAAATCTTTCTTTGTTAAGAAGGATAAAGGATAAAGGACGGCGTTACTCAATTCCTTTTGGGATGCGCCACGCATTCTACTTATACGTGATGTCGTGGATGCGAGTTGAATGCGTATTTGGCCATACAATGACTTGCGGTGGCCAGCCGATGAACAAGTCAGCGCTCTATCCTTCCCAGACAAGTCTGGTACCAATGCTTGAACACATTCGCTTAAGCCTGGAGCGGCTGGTTGAGAGGCTATATGTTGTTACAGGATGTTTTGTTACATGTTTGAACATCGCTGCGCGGAAAGCAGAAGATGCGGGTTCGAGTCCCGCCTAGCGCAAGAGTTTTGATCGCAACAGAACATCCTGTAACAACAAGTCTGGTACCAATTCACCGACCCCGGAGGACTGGAAGGCTTGGTTGGCCTGGGCGGGAAATCCGAACCAGGAACCTGGTATCGGGTGCACGCGACAGCCGGCGCCTCCTTCGACTGCACTACACGCGCCCTATGTTAAGAAGAGTTCTACAAACTTTAAAGACTAAAGGAGTGCACTCGCCGACTTTTTCGATTCACGTTCTTCCCCACTGTGGTGACTAACATTGGCGATTTTATTGTTAATTGATTTCCACTGTATGCTGAATAAAAAAAGACAAGGAGGAAATAAAAACTCTACTAAGAGCCTCCGATCAACCTGATATTAATAAAAGTTCCAGCATGAAAACAATGAAGGAATGATTTTATTTTTAAGCACACTTAAAGCAACATTTTATAGGCAGCCATGGTAAGTATACATTGAAGGACTTTCTACTAAGAATCACATTTTCGCCGAAGTGCACGATCCACAAAAACGACTTCTACAAGTTACAGTTACAAACAACAATTACACGCATCACATCAACAGAAAAGGAGACAATCAGAGTTGGATGCGGTTGCTTCTCTATCAACGACGTCACCGTCTCATAGAAACATCTATTGACCTGTTTGGTTAGTGCTCCGTGTTGCTTCTCCGTTAGATCCGTCTAGAAGTTCAGGGACTGATTTCTCTAATTGATCTGTGTCTTTCTCTTTACTGCTGGACTTCGTTTTCTTCGCAGCAGATCCATTGCTTAGAAAAGGAAAAAAAGGTCAAAAATGGTGCGGTAGCGACGAAATTTCGTTGCGGTTCCTCAGCGAGAAGGTATTTGGTGAAAGCTGGCGTTACAGTGTAGCAATTGTTTCAGAAGGAGTAAAGGAGTTAAAAGGGCGCGTGTAGCGCAGTCGGAGGAGGCGCCGACTGTCGCGTGCACCCGATACCAGGTTTCTGCCTCGGACTTCCCGCTCAGGCCAATCAAGCTTTCCATCCATCCAGAGTCGGTGAATTGGTACCGGACTTGTCTGGGAAGGGTAGAGCGCTGACTTGTTCATCGGCTGGCCACCGAAAGTCATTGTATGGCCAAATACGCATTCAAATCGCCTCCACGACATCCCGTAGAAGTAGAATGCGTGGCGCATCCCAAAGAGATTGAGTAACGCCGTCCTTTATCCTTATCCTTTAAAGGAGTTAACTGCTGCGTGACCGATATGATGCTCTTCGTATTCCTCGAGCGAGAAGGATCCATTGGAGCACTCTGGCGCGCGACAAGGACGAATGGAGACGCTGCTGACGCCCGCTCGAGCAAATCGATGATCAGCGAGACGACAGGTGCTACAGGTGATAGGAGTTCATAAAGAAATTGAGGAACCATAATCAGCACAGCTCATATTTTTTGATAAAATAGGTGGGATATTCCAGCGAGAAGTACCTACTTTCACTCCAGCAAAAAATGGAGCACAAATGCCACATCCAAACAGAAGATTCAAAACAAAACTAGAAAGCGCTGGTGAACTCACGTCTTAATTCCTGCAACATCTGCACGTTTCGTTGCTGCTTTGATTGCATTTCGCCGGAATATCGTTCCACTATACAAAGTGCCAATTCAAGACCGCTTGCGCCTTCGCAACTCTCCAAATTGTCAATTTGAATTCGGTTTTTGTTCCTGAATGAACTATGTGAGTCAAAGAGAAATCACTGCCAGCTAAGCCGCTCCTCAGAAGCAAGTCAGTTCACAACTATAGAAATAGGATAAGGATAAGGATAAAGGACGGCGTTACTCAAACCCTTTTTTGGGATGCGTCACGCATTCTACTTCAACGGGATGTAGTGGAGGCGATTTGAATGCGTATTTGGCTATACAATGACTTGCGATGGCCAGCTGATAAACAAGTCAGCGCTTCATCCTTCCCAGACAAGCCTGGTACCAATTCACCGATCCCGGAGGGATGGAAGGCTTGGTTGGTCTGGGCGGGAAATCCGAACCAGGAACCTGGTATCAGGTGCATGCGACAGCCGGCGCCTCCTCCGACTGCTCTACTCGCGTCCGTAGAAATATGGACTACTACAGCAGTGAATCTGGTCGGTACAACTTTGCAACCGACAAAACAAAAAAAAAAAAGAAAAAGAATTCGACATCCAAGGATCTCCTGAGCGCGGTAGGATGGGAATAAAGATGAGTTGACATTTAAATATCAAAAAGAATTCAAAAAGAGGTTATGCACTTGTAATGTACTGAGGTCTTTTTCGCAATGCACCACAACTTACTTAATTATTGTTATACAATAGATTTTACTTCTTTTCTAATTTACATTTTTTATTTTACTTTTTAAGATTTAGATTTCATTTGATTTCCACTAAAGCTGGACAATTTTTACATCAAACTGGAAACTTTCGAAACTTTAGGAATGGTGCCCTACAAACTAAAAAAGGGTAAAAGATGGTGTCAATTCATTTTAGTATGTGCCACGCATTCTACTTCTAGAGATGTTGAGGAGACCCTATACGGCCTATACAATGATTTGCGGTGACCAGTCGATGGACAAGTCAGCGAATTGTGCTTTCCGGACGAGTACCCCGACGGGCTTGGTTGGCCTGAGCGGGAAATCCGAGCCAAGAGCTTGGAATCGGGTACACGCGACAGCCTACACCTCGTCCGACTGCGCCAGCACGCACCTTCCCAAATAAATATGAGAATACGCGTAAATTAATATTGTAATAATAAAAATACCATTTTCACGTTAAATTTGACACTTTTCAAATCAAATTGGACTTTTCATGTCAAATTGGTCACTCTTCTTGCTAGCCTGAGACCTTTGAAATCAAGGCAAACTCTTTCAAATCGAAATGACCTTCAAGCAGGTTAAACTACAGTCTTACTAAAAAGGGTTAGGATATTTTCTTTTGTTTAAGGAAAACTTGGAAAAACTTTTTTAGTTTTTCAAACTTTAGCTGCCGAATGAGTGAAATAATTTCATATGAAACAACTAACAATTTATAAAATAATTTCATATTTTCACACAAAACTTTTACTTTTTGAGAAAAAAGTGAAATTAATGTGAAGAAGCAGCAAAGCAGCAATCACGTCTTGCATCAAAAGACTGGATCGCGCCATGCACTCAAAAAGTTCAACGCAACGTTTGTTTGACTGATAGTGTAAATGCTGCTTACATGCGGCAAAAAGGTTAGGATATGTGTGTTTTTTTGCAACTTTTTGTGTTGTACCGCTTGCAGGTGTGAAACTGCATGCAAACAGAAATTTTGCTTTCAATCGAATAAAAATCGCGAAATTTCGGACGGGGCATGACGTGATCTCTGTTTTAGCTATATAAAATGGCCGCCTTTCTATTTTTCAAAACAAGTTTTAAATCATTGTTTTTCCTCAAAAAATAGAATTTTATAAAATTTCAAACTATATGTTTGTTCTCATTTTGGGAAATAAAATAAATCTTCAAAGAAAGTTGTACTAAAATTTTCCTTGAGCAAAAAATTATTCGAACATTTTTGGAGAGCCTCTAGTCTAAGGTAGAAGAAGTCAATTTTAATTTGGAAGAGGTCTTTTGATTTGTAAGGTCTTAGGTTAGCTTAAAAGAGTGTCCAATTTGACGTGAAAGGTGTTCAATTCGGTGTGAAAATGGTATAAATACAAGCTATAGAAGAGAAAAATACGTAAAACAGCATAAGAAACCCTTACTGTTAGATATTGCAGTAAAAGGGATACAAAAGAGTACAAAGCACAGAATATACAGAACATATAACATTTATCGCGACTTTCTCGCGATCATAGGACAATTTTGTGGGATATTGTAAAAGAATTTCTCTTAGAGCTTTATCAGATTGTGCGGCTATGCAAACAAAAAAACTCCTTATAAAAGAGTCATATAGGAAAATTCACATGTAGCTCTTCTGATGTTCCTTTTTTTCTGTTCTTCATTCTCTTGTGGGATGTTATTAACATGCTCTATTATGTACCGTATTTGTGAAAAAAAACAGTCCCGGTTTAATTACCCAAGTTTGAGGTAACTGCGTCGAACAACTGGTGTATGTGTGTACCGACGAACATAAACCGAACCACCGACAATCTAGCTTAACATTCTTGTTAAAGTTGTTAACTTTCTTACAGAAAAGCGGAAAATCACTCACCTTCCTGATAAAGAGCTGATCTTGCCGTAAATGCCATCGCTGTCGGCAATAGCAGCAAGTGGGACGAATGCTAGAACAAATTGGCAGATGTGAGAACAACAATAGCGTTATTCTCAAAGACAGCAGAAACTCACCAAGAGTGAGTCGAAGTAGAACAGCGGTCCTCATATCAGCGACTAAGTCATCGCGTGGCTGTTATATAGTGATGTGTCGGAATGAGGTTAAGTAATGCGATTTGGACGCGTTACTCGGCTTTCACCATTCCTGCTCCATGTCGGAGAAATTTTTGCACTGTCTCTCGTTGGTGGTATAGAGGAAGATTCAGAATGTGTGGTACTTGCTTATTCTCAGAAACGGCTCTGTCGCTTATTTGGAGCCATTCAGATGAGCATGAGATTAACTGGTGAATTAAGAGCACTCCATGAGACCATTGGTGGATCGAGGTTTTGTTCGGACTTACTTGGGAGTTTTGCGTATTATGGAACTTTGAGGATCAAAGGCGCTAGCGCTTTGGTCAAGTCTACGACAATTTAATGAGTCTCTTACGTATGTAGTACATTTATGTGACGCCTGTACGAGATCCAACCGACTCGACCGCGGGATATGAATTGAGCACCAGAAGTCCTTTCTTCACATTGATCAGACTTCTCTCTGAAAGCCCTGGACAAAGTATATGACAGTTCTGACAAGGGAAGGATCTGAAGCGCATGTTTGAACGGGGAAAGCGAGTTATATAGGATGAATCCCAATCCCTCAAGTAGTATAAGAATGTGTTTATTCTTGCCAATTCGTTAAATCCAACTCTGGCCGGATGGGAGAAGTTGTGCCTTGTTCCGGAGCCGCTATCTGCCCAGCTACGGCCCAAGAATGCAAAAGTGGGCGGAACCACGTGCTCAGCGCGCAGCACTTGGTCATCTCGGTGATCCGGTCATTCTTTTTGAAGGCTGGGGCTCGGCAGCACATCCTCCCTTTGAAATGAGCAAGATGTGCTGCCGAGCCCAATATGACAAAGTGCTGCGAGCTGGTGGTTCCGCCCACTTTTGCATTCTTAGGCCGTAGCTGTGCAGACCTTGGGCCGTAGCTGGGCAGATCTCGGCTCCGGGACACGGCCAGAGAAGGAGTAGCGGGACCATTCATTTACTATAGAATACGGCGCATCACGAGTTTAGGGGTCTTGCACGCCCGCATGCTTCTGCCGGGAGGCGGCTCGGAGAGCAGTGGATAGTGACGTCGCTTCATAGGAGCAAGGTCGGGGGTTCGGTTCTTCTGCGCTGCTGCTGACTTAAACAGGTTAAGATTGGGGTTACGTCTATACCAGTTTCAGACGTTTTCTGCGCACTTTCCAGCTACACGCTGCGGAGAGTACCTTTTTTGCGACTTGTTTATTACTGACCGGTTTTTTAACCACAACGTCTTCGTCAACTTCAAGTTTACGTGCTTCGAATTTCTTTAGTATGCTGGCCATCCGCATGGCCAGCTTGAGTTCTTTCCTCCAAGGTTTCTTTTTAAAGGTGGGCCACACTTCAGGTGAGCAGATGGATCACTCGAGCGACATTGTTGGCGTTAGGTTTAGGAAACCTTCAGCAGACCTCTGGTTTCCTAGTGACAGGTACAGATGAGGGAAAAAGTGTATTGATGCCGTTTAGATTAATTTGCAGGATCCACAAACCTCGTTTTTCAGCCAGCCACCTCCGACGTCACATCCTGGTCTTTTTCGAAAATCCGAGCAGGAGGGTTTTTCCCGAGGTCATTGGAATACATCATCATGTTGAATACCACAACATTCAGCTGGAAAATTGGGCAAAAAACGTCTAAAAGTGGGATAGACGTTAGAATCCCCCAAATCCCAACCAGTTAGTTAAAATGCAAGAGTACAGAAGCACGGATAAACCAAGCCCCCGACCTTCCTCGCATGAAGCAACTCCACTTCCACTGCGCTCCGAGCCGCTTACAGACAGAGGCATCGTGGGCGTTCAAGACTCTCAAATCCGTGATGCGCCGTATTCCATTGTAACTTCAAGGACCCCCTACTACTTGGGTTTAACGACTTGATGGGGATTCTTTCTATCTTCTTCTTCTTCAGCGTCTGTCCCGCTTCGTAGCGGGGTCCGCTATTCTGGTGTCATGACTCCACCTCTCCCGATCCAGCGCTAGATCACGACAACAAAAAGGAGTGGGGAAAGCGCAAAACCCTGGTGCACCCCGACGGAGATGGGGAACTCCATCGAGGTTCCGACTGCAGCTTGAATTCTACTCTTCGGAGAAGAGTAGATGATTCGCACCCACTCTATGAGCACCCACTCTTCAGGAGCTCCATGTCGTCGCAGGGCGTACCATATCACTTCACGCGGTAAGTGGTCAAAGGCCTTCTCCAAGTCAAGGAAAGCGACATGCACTGGTTTCTGTTTCTCGCGGTGCTTCTCTATCAGGAGGCGGGCGGCGTGAATGGCATCAACCTTCAAGTCCATATGTAAGGTGTCAGACCAGCGCTAAGGTGTCAGACCAGCGCTTCTCGCGGTGCTTCTCTATCAGGAGGCGGGCGGCGTGAATGGCAACAACCTTCAAGTCCATATGTAAGGTGTCAGACCAGCGCTGCTTCGGACGCCCTCTAGGCCGCTTTCTACCACCTCGAACTTAAGGCCTATCTTGCGGACGCTATCTTCCTTTCCACGCAGAACGTGGCCGTACCATCGTAAGCAAGCTTCGCGCATCTTGTCCGCTATCGGCGCGACAACAAGCTGGATAGAAAATGAGACGGGGCTTCTAATGGTGTTAACTAGATTTTAAACAAGTAACTTTGAAAAGAGTTACGGCAATGCGACGCTTTGTGGCGGATTAATCTGTCGCAAGGCGTGTTTTTTTGCAAAGAATTTGAGCGGTATTGCACGTCATCAGCATAAAGCAGTGTCCAGGGGACTGGCTTCTGAAGATCTCGTGTAATGGCGTCCATCACGACAACAAAAAGGAGTGGGGAAAGCGCAAAACCCTGGTGCACCCCGACGGAGATGGGGAACTCCATCGAGGTTCCGACTGCAGCTTGAATTCTACTCTTCGGAGAAGAGTAGAGGATTCGCACCCACTCTTCAGGAGCTCCATGTCGTCGCAGGGCGTACCATATCACTTCACGCGGTACGTGGTCAAAGGCCTTCTCCAAGTCAAGGAAAGCGACATGCACTGGTTTCTGTTTCTCGCGGTGCTTCTCTATCAGGAGGCGGGCGGCGTGAATGGCATCAACAGTGCCACAGCCAGCCACGAAGCCGCACTGATTGCTGGAAGGCTGGACGATGTCACGAATTCCTCCGTCGACAATTCGCTCAAAGATCTTCATGCTGTGCGAAAGCAAGCGAATCGGACGATAATTGGAGCAGTCTGCAGGATTGCCCATCTTCTTCCAAATCGGTATCGTCGTACTTTGGCTCCAACAGTCAGGTACTTTCTCCTCTGCTACAACCTGATTAAAGAACGTCGCCAACCACTCAACCGGGTGTCAAAACTTTGACTTCCACAGGTCAGCCGCCACGTCGTCGGGCCCTGTCGCTTTGCCTGGCCTCATCTTTTTCAGAGCCGCTTCTGTCTCCTCCACGGTGATTTCCTGGACGCGGCCGTGGGTTAGAGCCGTTGAAGGGATGGCTGGATGAGGAAATTCTACCGTAGAGATTTGCTCGAAATAATCGCGCCATCGCTTCAATGCTTTCTTGCGGTCCATGAGAAGACGGCCATTCTCATCATTGATGCCGAAGAACTTTTCAATGTCCTCGATCTGCCGATGGCGAATCTTAGCAAGCCGGTACAAATACCGCTCGCGTGACTCGAGTTTCTCGTTGACAGATGGGGATTCTTCATATATAACTCGCTTTCCCCGTTCAGAAATACGCTTTAGACCCTTCCCTTGTGAGTTCCGAGAGATGGTATTACTCTCTGGACAATTTTGGCACGCGGCACGGGCGAATGCAAACGAGAATTGGCGTCCGCTCCTGCACTTCGATGGGACGATAGGTGATTCAATTGCTGTCCGCATTGTCATAGTTGCTGTGCTCCCAGACAGTACAAAGCAAAATATGAGTGAAGTAAATTGAAGGCCTTACAATTGAAACCGTGGGATTGTAAAGCATTCTAGATCAGAATCGCTCTGCTTTTTCTACTTTTTCTCAATTTGAAAAGTTGTCACTCTTGACTGAATTTTTCGGAGGTGATAGAGTAGCTAATTGTAGAAAGCACTTCAGCTCAGTAAAATGCTGAAGATCCTCCCTGAATGCTGAAGATTTTGTTGTAAGAAGCGGATTTAAAACCAAATTACTTGATAAACTACTTGAGGTCCTTGTGTGTAGAAAGAATACATATGCACAGAAAGGAAACGAACTGAAGAAAATCGATATATCCGTGAAAAATGTTCAACAACCTGTCCATTGTGGAAGACGAAAGCTCTAAAAAAACATAGAGCTTAACAAGGCTGCAAAACTTACTGGCAAAATTTAAAAGCCAAACCACGTTTCAACACATCTGTTTAAGCCTGGACCGGCTGGTGATGAGGCTGTAAGTTGTTAAAGAGCTTTAGTTGCGATCAAAACTATTGCATCAAGCGGGGCTCGAACCCGCGTCTTCTGCGCCGGAGGTGTTAGGAGTAGCGTATCATCGTAGCAGAGGGTGCGGGTTCGAATTCCGCTAGGAGCAAGAGTTTCGATCTCAACAAGAGACTCTGTAACAACAGAAAAACCATACCACTTCTTTTCTTTTCATTCTTTTTCTTCTGAAGTATCAATCTTATCCGCAGAGTTTCTCCACAGTGTGACATTAGTACGATGTGTGCCTATGAGCAAGGAAATTCCACAAATGTAACACTAGGCGATTAAATACATACACGTGCTTTTTTATTTTTGTATGTGCAAATTGTGCGTGTGTAGCGCAGTCGGAGGAGGCGCTGACTGTCGTCTGCACCGGATACCAGGTTCCTGGTTCGGATTTTCCGCCCAGGCCAACCAAAGCCTTAAATCCCTCCGGGAAATGGCGAATTGGTACCAGACTTGCCTGGAAAGGATGAAGCGCTGACTTGTTCATCGCCTGGCCATCGCAAGTCATTGTATGGCCAAATACGCATTCAACTCGTCTCCACGACATCCCGCAGAAGTAGAATGCGTGGCACATCCCAAAAAGGGATTGAGTAACGCCGTCCTTTATCCTTTATCCTTTATGTATAAATTCAAGCATATACAAAGCTATATCACGAAAACTTTATTCACACCATTATCACCTGCGTCTAATTATCTTTCAAGGGAAATCCACAGTGTACTTGTAAAATGATGCTCTCTTTGGCGCATGGACCTTCTCTCCACATTTGCCAACCGTCACTTACGCGTTCCGTGTTGTACGTGTAGAACCTGAACAAGAAATTAAAAAGATAAAACATATGGAGATTGTAAAATACTAGGTTGGTGAAAAATTCTTGCACTACAGCATAATTTTTCTTCAAAATTTTATTGTTTCTTTTGTGAGCGACTTTAATCTACAAAATGGTTAACATTTACATCTGTAACCTTCTGATATTTGTAGGAGAGACCATGAAATCCTTTCTTCCAGAATGAAGTCGGCTCGAAGAAGTGCTCTACCTCGGATTCCAGTTCGGTTCGGTCGTTGAAACATCTATCCCTTAAGTGTTGCTTGAGAGCTCGAATGAGGTGGTAGTCCGATGGGACTAGATCTGGCGAATGCGGTGGGTGGAGCACCACGTTCCACCTAAGCTCCTGCAACTTCTGGCGAGACGACTTTCAACGTGGGGGGCGAGCATTGTCGTGAAGAAGGTAAACATCCCCCCGCCCTCGCGTTTAAGCGACATGGCCTCGCTCGGCTTCTGCAGCTGTGTAGCGTAGATGTTCGCTGTTGCCGCGGTGCGGTCGCCAGGAAGCTCACGATAGAGCGTTCCTCGAGAATCCCATCAACAGCACAGCATTGCCTTCCTCTGGTGGATATCCGGCTTGAGGTTGTGGTTCTCCTTGAGGGAGCGACTGGGCCTTCCGAGTATGATTAACGAGGAAGATCAAGGATTCATCTCCCGTGACGACATTCTCGAGAAAGTCCTTATTACGAAAATGAACAAGGAGAGACTGAGTGATAGTCAGTCGCGAAGCCTTGTCCGAGTCACGGAGTCAGTCAGTCTTCACTACAATCGTGGTATTTATATGCCCTCAGAAGCAAATGGCCACGTATGCAAAGTATTCTAGAATGTTTCTGCTATAGGTACGTGGCACTAAGCAGCCTTTGGACGTTTCTGCACTCGACGCTACACTTACAACGATGAAATTTTCACGGACGAGTTGTCCGGGGCGGGCTACAACAACAACAACGTGGTGGAACGCCACCGTATCGATTTTTGCTTTCTTTGCCGCGAGAGCGATTCTCGGACAACCCGCGCCGCATACGCCACTGCATAGCGACGAGGGGTGTTTCGCAGTGCCCAGCTTCGGGCCCACTGCTCCGGCGGTTGCGTCGCAACCGCAATTTTTGGTTGGGGTGCTCGGGGCATCTGGGCGTAGCAAGGGCTGTAGGGTTGTGGTGAAGTGCGGGGCATTCCTCCGCCCTCAGACCACGTTACACGATGGGCACAGCACCCCAAGACCATCGGCGCGCCCGGACAACTCGTCCGTGAAAATTTTAGTCGTTGTAAGTATAGCGTCGAGTCGTTTCTTCTGCTAAATCTTGAAAATTTTCCAATTTTTTTTTTGGTGCAAGATTTTTTCACCAACCTAATAAATATAGGATATGAAGGTTAACATTCGTCGGCTTCTTTGGACATTTGACTATCATGTTATGAAAGCTTGAGAAAATGGACATTTTCAGACATATGAGCGAAAAGGATTGCACTGCGCACTCGCCTAAATTCCTACATTTTACACTTGATTAAATGTGTTTCACTTGAATACTTGTTGTTGTTTCCCCACAAAGTGGCCGTTTCGATTTATTTGTGGTTCCTTAAAGGTTTGAAACCTAAAAACTACACTACAGCTCGCGAAAAATGAGGGTATCCTAAAAAAATGCAGGCAATATAAAAGCATTATTTTGGTCCAGGGGATAGGAATTTTATCCTCATTATAAAAACACACTTTCCTGGATAGTAGCGTTTCGAAGCAGATCTTCTTAAAGAAAAAGATTAGATTCACTTCTTAACAAGTTTCTGTGCACTTCAAGTACGTCTACTTTTATTTGAAAAGCGTCCACTCTAAAGTGGAAAGTGTCCGTTTGAAGAGAAGATAGTCAGTCGTTGCCAGTGACGAACCTAATGCATCTTCGGTTCGTCGTAGGACTTTTCGAGATGACGGAGTCCCGATCGGCGCCTTTGCATTTGATGTCGCAGGAGTGTCGAGCCTCAGCTGGAATAGTCAAGAACAGTGCAGATTCAGTGGAGGCTATTGAAGCTGTGCTTTTTAAAAAAAGATTTTTGATATTGAGAACAATTACCTTAGGAAATGCCCAAATATTGACAGAAGACCTACCATTTAATATGCAATCCGCTTTCTGAAACGTGTCGTTTCTCACAGCCAGATGGCATTCATCGGCATCGCATTTGAGAGTGCGCTCTTCTGAAAATCAAGATAAATTTGTGTTTAATAGAATTTAAGCTTTTCTAGGGCGCGTGTAGCGCAATCGAAGGAGGCGCCGACTGTCGCGATACCAGGTTCCTGGTTCGGATTTCTCGCCCAGGCCAACCAAGCCTTCCATCCCTCTGGAGTCGGTAAATTTACCAGACTTGTCTGGGACGAATAAAGCGCTGACTTGTCATCGGCTGCCCACCGCTAGTCATTGTATGGCCAAATACACATTCATGTCGCCTCCACGATATCCCGTAGAAGTAGAATGCATGGCGTATCCCAAAAAGGATTGAATGACGCCGTCTTTTGTCTTTTATCCTTTTAAGCTTTTCTAAAGGGGAAAAGCACAAAGTACTCAAGAGCTAAATTCTCGTTAAATTTACATGAAATGTATATTGAAACTAAGACTTTCAAAATATGTATGAATTTCAATGTCTAGTTTCTGAACTATTTGGTTGGCAAGCAATTTCGTGGACTTTCAAGCGCCTTCTACAAAAGTGTTCATAAACAAATAACAAATAACAGTTTTCAACCAAGGTAAGATCTGTTGGAACGCGGGACTGCTTCTCATTTATCAGCTACCTGGCCCATCCCACAGCTGTAGAATTCTTGTGCTTTTGAGGCCAAGAATCCTTGGAGGTGCACTTGGACATGGTCCACATTAATAAATCGTCCTCCAACCAAGAAGTGCTGCAGCGTGCTATAAAGGTGCTAGACATTTGGCGCACAGCATGTGCTGTAAGGTGGGTGAGTTAGACGCTCCCAGCTAAGGTCTTCGATTTTTTGAAGCTCCCGATTCGTGACGGGTGATCTGGCGTTATCTTGCTGATAGATAATTCCGCTCCTGAGAATCTGTCTGAACCGATTCCAGCGGAGTTCAGTCTGCGCGCGGCCAGGTTGAGAAGAGTAGATTACAGCATTAATGCTGGAACCGTTCTTGACGAGCTTCCAGAAGTTACTACCTTCTTGACACCACCAAACGGAGGGAACGTAGTAAACCGGACGCCTCAAAAAATAGAAGACCTTGAGTGGGAGCGTTAAACTCATCCACCTTACAGCCCGGGCATTGCGCCGAGTGACTACCACATTTCTAGTTCTGTGCAGTACTTCTTGCTTGGAAGACGATTTAATAATGTGGACCGGGTCAAAATGCACCTCCAAAGACTCTTGGCCTTAGAAGCACAATAGTTCTATGGCCGTGGGATAGACCAGCTACTTGATATATGGGAAGTACTTCTGCGTTCCGAGGGATCTTATTTTAATTAAACATTGTCATTAGTTATTTGTTAATAAATACTTTTGCTGAAGATTCTTGAGAGTCCACGAAATTAGTTGCCAACCTAATAGAAACAATAAATACTGGCCGTTCTTGGTGCTATTCAAGTAGCTTTCAATCAAACTTTTCTACTGTTTTTATCATTTTCCGGTTGTTTACCGGGCCGTGGAAGTCCAAATTACTATAACCCGTTCCTCCCTCTGTTTAGATGTGGTCATCAGCTTTAACCGTGTTAATTTCTTCAATTGGAAATTCGGAATATCGCCAGAAATTTGTCGTCTGTAATCTCTTAACGAAGTCGTCTACAATTGAGGACACTGAATTTTTCTATGAACAGGAGGTGTTCTGCCCGAACGCGTTTTGGGAACGTCGACTTGTTCTAGGCTATGGCACCAGTTTAGACCCGTAAATAAAACATAGCGAAGTAAATGAATTCCAGTTTTTATGGATTATATTTGAGCCCAACCTTGGGCTTTCAAAAAATTCAGCAAGTAAAAAAGAAAATTAAAAAATCTTGCCATAGGCAGCGAAAAAGAGGATAGCAAAATTCGACCTTATTCTTGTGGCAATCTTATGGTTATGCTCAAATGCTTGAATCCTAATTTGTTCAAGTTTGTAACAAAATATTCGCTCGTGCCATAATCCGTGAAATCTCAAATTTTGCAAAAACTATTAGACTTGGGAAACCAAGGAGATCCAAAACTCCCAGCAGCCACTGTTGGGCAGGAACTCTCAATCGATGAACGACTGCATAGCTTTTTTTAAAGCGGTCTCATATTGCCCGTCTTCTACAAGTCATTGTTGAACCTCAGCACTCCCTAAAGCCGCCGCCCCCCCCCCCCCCTTCCTGATAAAGGATAGAAAACAAAGGAAGGCGCTTAATCCTCCGTGGGATGCGCACCACTTCCTACGGGATATCGTGGAGGCGATGTGATTGCGTAAATGGTCATACAATGGCCTGCGTTGGCCAGCCGATGAACAGGTCAACGCTCTATTATTCCCAGAGAAGCCTGCTACCATTTCACCGACCCCGTAGGGATGGAAGGCTTGGTTGTCCTGAGCGGAGAATAAGAATCAAGATCCTGATTCAAGGTGCAGACGACAGTCAGGGTTTCCCCGACTGTGCTACCACATGCCCCCTTATAATACGATATGAATATCAGCGTTATACTACAGGTCGTGGCGCATCCCAAGGTATTGACTGATAACAGTATGTATCACCTGCTGGTCAATCAGCAGTAAGCCAAACTTTCGGCCAAAATGGCTACTGCATGAACGGTATGTATAGTATCTATAGTGCATGTCGCAAAGCGTAATACAATATTGGCCAGTATTGAACACATGCTGAACGCGTGGTAGAGCAGTTGGAGGAGGCGTGGGCTGTTGCGTGCACCCGATATCAGGTTCCTGGCTCGCACTCCCTCCAAGCTGACCAAGATTTTAATCCCTCCGGGGTCGTTGAATTGGTGCCAGGCTTGTCTGGGAAGCATAAAGCCTTGTCTTGTTCATCGGCTGACCACCAATAGACACTATATGGCTAAATGCGCATTTAAATCGCCTCCACGACATCCCGTGTAAGTAGAATGCGTGACGCATCCCAAAAAGGAATTGAGTAACACCGTCCTTTATCCTTTATTCCTTTATTGATCACATACTGAAAGCGTTGTAGCGCAGTCAGAGGAGGTGACGACAGTTGCTTGAACCTCGCAATTAGGCTATTCCATGGCAGTTCCCATGCCTATAGGAATGAGAGCGTTACATTCAATTTTAGAATCATCCGCTGTTCCTTTGCTTGTGCTAAAGCAACATCAGGGGATATTATCTAATGCTCATGTATTGCTTGTTGATGGGGGTGTAGCGCAGTCAAAGGTGGAGCTGACTGTCGAGTGCATCCCGATTCAGGGCTCTTGGTTCAAGTCCTGCCCACGCCAACCAAGCCTTTCAGCCCTCCGAGGTCGATAAATTGATAGTAGACCTGTCTGAGAAGGCAGGAATCCTAACTCGTCCGTGGTATGGCCAACGGAAGTCACTGTGGAGGCCAACTACACATCAAACTGCCTTTACGATATGATATAGAAATAGAAATCGCCAAAGAAAGGGGTAGCGCCTTCATCTCTTAGCATTTTAGATTGAAAAGCAAGGCATTTGCTACAGACTCTGTAAAAGAGAAGTGTGGAGCGCCACATCTAGAATTTGAGTTTGCATCAATGCATATAAAAAACAAAGGCTTCAGCTCTCTGAGCGTCATACAACAAGATGTGTCAAGAGGTGTATTGTCATAGGAGTCGACTTCGCATCAAGTTGTGATGCGAATGACTGCAAAGGTCGCATTAAACACCACCTCTATATTGATGTTACGATACTCTCTTTAAGGGAAATTTTGTTTTCAGAATGAGTGCTCAAAGAATGAACACGATAGACTTTCCTCTACCAGGGTCAGGTGAGAGAAAGCGTTGATCGTGGTAGTAGATTCCATGCCTTTGATTCTTTCATATATGCTGTGCGACGATGAGCACTAAATTCAGCTACCTCTGACGTAAACCTTGAAGCACCCAGATATCAAGATTTTTGTAGGTTTCCCCTACTTACAGAGGCCTACTGTAGAATGAGGTAACCTCGCCAGTACAGTGCGTTTCAAAAGTATGTAGCCACCTTAAATTCAAAATTTTTACCCTTCGCCTTTGTTTCTACGAACCGGCGTTTATCGCATTCAATTCCTCGTAGTCGGAAGTACTTATGTTGTTTTTTTCAGGAAAAAGCCTGATCTCTAGCAAAAATAGATCGTTTTTGAAATTTTTTGTTTGTTTCAAAAGTATGTAGCCACTCTCAAAAAATACGATTTTTATTAAAAATTAATAGTCAATTAGACCACCATTATTTCTTATTACATCAAATACCCTGCTACGCATGCTACTAACAAGATTGTGGATCACTTCGTCACCGATGTTGTCCCAGGCAGTCAAAATAGCGGTTTTCAGCTCCCCAACATTGTTGAACTGCCTGTTATTCAAGTAGACCTGCCGGACCAAGACACCTCACATGTTCTCCATTGGGTTGTGGTCAGGTGAGCAAGCTGGCCATTCCGTTACTCGGAGTCGATCACGTTGGAGCCAGTCTGTGGTCGATTTGGACATATGAAGTGCAGTGCTGTCCTGCTGCAGAACATGTGTCTGCCGTTTTCTCCCCGTTAGAAAGGGCAGCAGGCTGGACTCCAGTACGGCTTGACACCCTAGACTGTCCATACGACATGACGGGAATCTGAGCTTCAGCTTCCCCTACGGCAGAAGCCTGCCATTGTCATCAGAGTCCCGCCTCCGAAGTTCCGCCGAGAGAAGGTGATGGGAGCCTGTCGTAGATCTCTCCAGTATTACTAGTAAACATCGGGACCATCCAGATTAAATTTTTTGTCGTCACCGAAGATGACCTGAAGCAAAAGGCGTGTGAAATTCATGACGTCGACGAAACCAGAAAGTTCCTACATTTTCCCATTGCGTGCAATGTTTGTGCGGGCAAACTCCAGTCGCGCCTGCTTGTGGAAGTTCGTGAGATGAGGTGCTTTCTGCATGGTCTGTCTGCAGATGTGTTCGTTCGATCGAATACAACGCCATATCGTTGTTCTTGATGCAGATAGACCCGACTCAGCGCGAACTTGGTTGACGCTCCGTGTGGAGTTCAACACCATGCGGCTGATTCGTCGACGATTCTGGCTCGAAATCACACGCGGACGACCCGGTACAGGTGCAGACCGATAACCATTGGGATTTCGAAGGAAGTGGTGGACACATCTTGCGAACGTCCGAGCTGACGAGCAATGGCGCGGTTTGTCAAGCCAGCATCCTTGAGCGCTCGGATCTGAGCTTGTTCCTCGATAGTCAGAACACGTCCACGGACTGGCATAGTGGTTATTTTTGAAGAACAGGTCAATCTGGCTATTTATGACAAGAACTTCACGCCAAAAAGAGCGCAAAATTTAAATTGGAGTGTAAAAATGCCCGATATTCTGGAGTGGCTACATACTTTTGAAACAAACAAAAAAATTCAAAAACGCGCCTAGTTTTCGCCGGAGATCAAGCTTTTTTCTGGAAAGAGCAATCTAGCTATTTTCAACTACGGGGAATCCAATGCTGCTAAAGCCAGTTCGTAAAAACGAACGCGAAACGTGAAATTATCAATTTCAAGGTGGCTACATACTTTTGAAACGCACTGTATAGGGAGTGACATGAGTTGCTAATGCACGTCAGGAAGAAGATTTGTAGCTGGACAAAGAAGGCGTCAATTTAAAAGAATCTTACCCCATCGCACAACACATGAGACGAGAAGAATTTGAAGTAGGAGAGTACTTATGCGTAACATCCTATGTAGCCTTGTTATGTTTGAGGAAGGCGACGCACGGCTGACCTATATAGATTAGAACATTTCGACCGCGAAAGTGGACCGTTAGTGAACGGGAGACGCTCTGAAAACGCCTGGTAGAAAAGGAGGAGGGAATGGGTCATGGGTTGTCGGAACCACATGTATGCGACATGCACTTCGTTTCGACATGAAGCTCTAAAGGTGTGCGTGTGAAGAGCAGGCGGATACGAGGTTCTTGGTTCGGATGCACAGGCAAACCAAGCCTTCCATCCATTTGGAATCGGTGCATTGACGCCTGTCTGGAAAGTATAAGGCACTGATTTGTTCATCGGCTAGCCACCGCAAGTCATTGTACCCCTGCCTCCACGAAATCACGTGGAAACAGAATGCGTTGCGCATCCCACAAGGGATTGATTGAAGCCGTCCTTTATTTTTACCCCAAAAGCGATCTTAATACATACAGTGCTTAGCACCAGCACGCACTCTTAGGCGTAGTTTATACCTGCAACCAGGGCTGACATGAGTTTCGAACGTCAGAAGCGGTTTGGATCACCATGGAACGTTTGCTACAGATTTGTCTACGATATTTCAACTCTCGTATTGAACATGCATTCTGATTTTGTGTTGAAAGTTTAGCAAACCGGATCAAGGGCCCAGAAAGCTTCAAACAGATGCTCAGCAGGCATTTCTAAAAGAACGATAAGCCATTTACGAGTTCCACTAGAAATATAGTAGTTTTACGTCTAACTGGACACTTTTCGAACAAAATTGGACCCTTTCACGTCAAATACGATAATCTAAGCTAACCTAACCAGGATACTATCTCAACGGTAGGTCGGAACGGCGCAAATGTTGTATATGGGCAGAACCGCCTCTCTCTGGGTAGTAACAAACTGCAGGTATCTCGACCCCAATACAACTCTGCGCAGAGTTAGGGGCGACGGAAGTCGCCTGTTGGCGCCCTGTTGATTCACGTGCTCCACAGCAGACGGGCGCGCGTGGGATGAGGGCTCGTATCGCGGCTAAGCGCAGTGCACAGGTGGCGTAGTAGGGAAGAGCTCGGGCTCGTAAACGCGGGGTCGGGGGTTTGGATCCCGCAGACTGCGTTCGTTTTGCACTTTTGCAAAATCCATGTTTATCGTATAGGTAATCCACCTAGGGGTATTATAGTGTGCTATAGAGCATGTTTACATATAACATACCACTCATACCGTTAACAAGGGTGGTCCAGGCAGGGTCACCGATTTCGCTGAAACTTTGTCTAGGGGGTTATTTGGGGTGCTATACAGTATGGGTGGCCTCCGACCGAATCGTGAAAAACGGATGCCAGATTCGTGATCAGCACCCCAAGTAACCCTCCTAGACAAAGTTTCAGCGATTTTTTTTTTGACCGAAGTCCTGTCGGTGGAGTCGGAACTTTTAACTAGTGCCATAAAATATCTATCGTTACATAACTATAGCTTCACACAAAATAGGCTTAAAATAAGTGACACACAGAAGTGAACATTTTAGCTAATCTGTAGATTGAAGCGTGATATTATATGAAATTATATGTAAACATGCTCTATAACACACTATAATACCCCTAGGTGGATTACCTATATGATAAACATGGATTTTGCAAAAGTGCAAATCGAACGCAGTCTCCGGGATTCAAACCCCCGACCCCGCGTTTACGAGCCCGAGCTCTTCCCTACTACGCCACCTGTGCACTGCGCTTAGTCGCGATACGAGCCCTCATCCCGCGCGCGCCCGTCAGCTGTGGAGCACGTGAATCAACAGGGCGCCAACCAGCGACTTCCGTCGCCCCTAACTCTGCGCAGAGTTGTATTGGTGTCGAGATACCTGCAGTTTATTACTACCCAGAGAGAGGTGGTTCTGCCCATATACAACATTTGCGCCGTTCCTACCTACCGTTGAGATAGTATCCTGGTAAGACTCTTGAAATCAATGCGAATTTTTTTGAATGCGAAAGGAAAATTTTAGTATGATTTCTTTGAAGTTTTAATTCTCTTATCCAACATTTGAACTTTTTGTTTGAAACTTTGCAATATTGGCGCATTGTAGTAGAATCATAAGTTATATACTATAAATTATGATTCTACTACAATGCGCCAATATTGCAAAATTTCAAACAAAAAGTTTAAATGTTGGATAAGTGAATTAAGACTTCAAAGAAATCATACTAAAATTTTCCCTGAACAAAACGTATTCAAACCATGTTAGAGTGTCAGTAGTCTTTGCTGTAAGAAGGACGTTTCGATTTGGAAAAATTCGCATTGACTTCAAAAGTCTTAGGCTTATAAGTTTATAGTTTGTTTTAAGGAACAAGAAGGCAGCTTATTTTTTAACGCTAAAGAAGAGAATGCGCCATGCCCTAGTCCTAGTCGACGCGATATTTATTTGCTAATTGATAGCGAAATTGCTGTTTGCATAAATGTTCACACCTGTATGCGATTGTAAAGAGCAACATATCCTGACTTTGATGCTTTATGTAAGCAGCATTTACACTACTAATCAAATGAAAAACGCTACAAGGTTTTCGAGTGTATGGCGCAATCTATTCCTTTAATGCACAATATGATAGCTGCCTGGTTGTGCTTAAAACAAATTTTAATTTATTATTTTTTCGTTAAAAATAATTTTTTACAAAGTTACTACAGATATGTGGGCAGCTGAACTAAAAAATGCCAAAAAAGTTATACCAAATTTTTCTCGAACAGAAAATTATTCTAATCATCTCACGCAGTCTGTAGTTTAACCTGTAGGGAGCATAGTTGTGCCCGAATGAATATTCGAGCATTCGAATTCGAATATTCGTATTAGAACGTTCGAAAAAACGCGATATTCGAATGTATTCGAATTCAAATGCTCGAAAAAACGCGATTTTCGAATGTTAATCGAATTCGAATGCTCGAAAATCGTCGCTATTCGAATATATTCGGTAATTCGATATTTTTGGGAAAGCACAACTATAGTAGGGAGCTCGTCTCAATTTGAAAGACGTTCAGTTTGATTTCAAAAATCTTAGGCTGGCTTAGAAGGTGTCCAATTTGATTTGAAAAGTATCCAACTCGACGTGAAGATGAAGGTCTTTTCAAAGGTATGGAGAAAGACTTCAATCCATCATGTTGCAGTTGAATACAAGTAGATGTTGTTGCAAAAACTTGCAAGTCTTCCGTCTTGAACCTGTTTTTTCAAGCACACCCATCGTTGTTATCAGAGTGTAGATTATCCTATCCACCTACAACTCATGACCAGCCAGTATCACGAGGGTGGCTTAGTTTCTCATGATCAACGCGCTCCAACGGCACTACTTCCGGACGCGCTGTGAGTTTGCTCAGCTGTTTCTGGTCGCCCATATAATACCAGACGTTATGTAATGATGGCATGCTCCAAAAGTAAGGAGGGCAAGTGAAATGCAAAAAGGAAATCTTCTCAGGTAGCCTAGAAGAACATTGCTTACTCAACTGGTTTCTAGTGAGTTATGTCAATCAAGCGAACGACTAAGGCAGAATACCTTATAATCTATTATAGTAAGCATTTAAGTTGGTTATAGCCGACAAAGCCTGCGTGTACACGTCAGCCAGCTATGAGCCCTGAGTAGATACCGGCACTTCGGCACATGGGTACGTTGGCCGCCCCATGGAACCGGCATCTAGGACAGACAAACTTGTGGCATTAAATTCGAAAACTGTAAAAACATTCAGCTACCAATAATGAAAAAAGCCCATTTTAGCATATTATAGATCCCCGCAACCCATATCAGTTGGAGCGAATACGTCACGTGTTGAGAACTAACTGAGAAATTACTAAGACTGAACATGAAGGAATTAATTCTGCAGTGTGACAAATACGGGAAACATTTTGTTATGAAAACACGGTGCAATCCTAGTTGGTGGTGTCCGGTCTTAAACGATTTCATAAGAACTAAATGTGTTCAGTACCGATGTGTATTGAACTCAATGACTTCCATAAAACAACTCCACACTCAAATAAATACCACACAGAACACGAAAATATATAGCATTTTTGAGCTAGGTCGAGAGGTTTGCAAATGATAAGGACGTGTAGTATATTGTCTTATCTGTCCTAAACGTTGATTGATGGTGTTATTGCCTAATTTTTATTTATTTTGTTGATGTTGTGTTTTTGCTAGAGGATGATCCGCTCTCGGTGCAACACTAGTAAGGAGGTCCTCCCTTGAAAGATTTACACCGAGAACTGTGCTTTTTAGGCTCTCCTTACGCCCGACTAGGAACTCGGAAGCTGAGTATCTGGTCAAGCAGGTTAACGTAGTTCACTTATTTCTAAACGTTGTTGCCCATTTATTGTGTTTCGTTATGTCGGGAAATCGTTTAAGAGCGGCCACCACAAACTAGGATTGCACCGAAAACACATTTAATCCTCGAACTAGTGAGAAGAATGAAGATGAGCCAAGCTACTTGAGAGAACAAGAACAGTATAAGAGCTCGAAATATTCCATCCGCCGCGACAACCACTGGAGGAGTAGGTTCGAAGCCAGTATGCAACGTTTGAGTGAAGGGACGAGATTTCTAAATGAGTGTCTGTTTACTATTGTACATTATTGAAGATCCTCAATTCCTAAGCATTGCAACAATTCGATCTTTTCTAACCGTCTTTTGAAGACGTAGCGGTTTTGAGAGGCTAATAGCTCGCTAGGTAAAAAAGGGAGCCACCTAGCAAATCGAAAAAGCACGAGATGGAAAGTTCTCAGGCGTTTTTTCTTTCGCAATTTGGAATAGTCAATAGTTAAACCCACCTGAGCGTACGCCGGAAGGCCTAAATACCTAGTATTTGCTGGGAGCAAGTTTCACTTCACCTCGAAGAACGCGAAAGCAGAAGATAAGATCCGCAGCAATCCTTCTATACAGTAAAGTTTTCAGGCCTAGAAACTTTAAACGTTCGCTGTAAGCCGGTAAGTGCTGCCAACTTTATCCTGGCTGTAATCTGCAGTACACTAAGCGAGGGAATGTCTGCTGTACTCTTTCAATCTTAAGCATTTGTTTCTTCGTGTATGGACTCCAGACCTGGGAGCATATAGAATAGTATGGTGGAATACGGTAGGGCAGAATCTTCAAAACTGCTTCTATAAGGCCTACTCACCCTCTATCGCACGTTCGAGATTCATTCTCTGAAGTGCTCGTTCTACACATGGCGAGAAACAGATGGAGAGAGACTTAATCCGAAGTGCTTAATCTGCGGAAACACAAATGAAAGAGTGGAGCTATAGGCGCTAAAATCAGATCGGAATAGATTTTTTTGCTTCACGGATGGAAACTGCTTCCGTTGCTCAGGGGGAAGTCAGCAGTGGGGTTCTGCAGAAGCATACAGCTGGAAAATGGGCAGAAAACGCCTGAAGAATGCGCTGACGTTAAAGCCCCTTTTAGCAATTCCCCAAGTGAAACTGCTATTGGCAGACCGCTCGACACCGTTCACAGTCCGACGGGAATAATATTACTCCGATTCCTTTACTCATTCTCCCTACCATTATTTAGTGCTACGTCAACTTTGCTCTATCGACCATACAACCCCAGAGCTGTGCAGGAGAAGAAGTGGTCGCCAGAGCAGAAGTTGAAATGGTACTGTATAGTGGAAAAGTTACTCAGACAAACGAGCACTAGGATCCGCACAACCAGTTGCTATTGTGGTAAGAACCTGTTGCAGTGGGCGTGGCGGGCTGCGCCGATTGGCCAGGTGAGGGAGTCCGGCGCGATTACCTGCACCCCGTTAACGCTCCTGTGGAGGTATACCATTGGGTATAAGGGTCGGCTCCTGTTGCTAGTGTGTTGCAGGATTCTTGTGCAGCCGTATATCTACATATCTAGCTCGTATCTGCATATATATATGTCCATACGCATATAAGTAGGTACATACTATGTATACATATGTATATACATCTGGATATACAGGTATATACATAGAAACAGGTTGTCACCACAATAGCAACTGGTTGTACGGGTCCTAGATAACGAATGTCTGAGTAGAGTTGTAGTGGTGGTTGGTGCTGAGAGTACTGTTAGGGACACGAGTAGCAGTTGGAGTGCTACCAGTGGTAGAGGTACTAATTTCGAGTGAAGGTAGTGTACAACTACTGAAGGATGCACGCAAGTTGGTTCGGTGTATTTGTGCAGCACGTGCTGCGGGACACATGGGAGGGTGCTTCTTCAAAGTGAGCAGGATGGATGTAGAGCTCGGCAGGATTTAATGCCCATGAAAAGGATGGCCGGATTACCGAGATGGCCAAGTGCTGCGAGCTGGGCAGGGGGTAACGCCACGTTTTGCCATTGTTGGGCCGTGTTCCGAGGCCGCGAAGTCTGCCTATCTATGGCCCTACTGCAGCCGTTTTGTCAGAGTTGATTGATCTCATACAAAGAGTGGCTGGTAATACGCGTGTAATCTGTGAATATTATGTCGAAGGCATTAGTACCTTAAGAAACACGTATGAAGATGCACCCCTCCAAGAGTGCGATCCATTTAAAGCAGATAATTTCAGATTGGCTGCTCATAGAAACTAGAAAAAGAAAAGCTTTGAAAGACAACCTAGGTAAGGTACGGAGTATGGTGCTCCATCAAGCTTCAGCTATAGCTGCTTACATTTCAGCTTTAATTGCTGGGATTCTCACCATAGCAGTGATATCATTGGTTATCTTCTTTCCCAGGTAAATAGTAATATTTTCTGCTGTGAATTTTAAATCATAAAGTTTCCAGTGCTAAACTTTCATGATTCAGTCTGCTTTGTAGAGCTGAGTTGAAGCTCAGAGAGTTCATGAAGGTCTCAGAACCATTGATAATTGCTATCACACCCACGCACAAAAGAGCGGAGCGATTCGCCGATATGACCAGGTAGTTGCTTTGAGTGCGAAAGTCTTTGGTTGATTAGCTTAGTTCCTGCCATGTCCGTCTTACAATTTAGATATATAATCCCATTTTTATGTTTCTAAAGGATTTACAAATGTCACGCAAGCCTATATTGGTTGGCCGGAAAGTTCTGGCGTTTTTGTGCAACCGCTTTTTGTTCGCTTATTACAGAATCAACATTCTATTAGGTTGTAACGAATTAAATGGCACTGGCTCGCGCCATTTTTTGGCGCGTCTTTACGCGTTTGACCAAGAACAAACCGTAACATGTGGCATATCATTTAGAAGTGCAAACCTTGCTCTATCGGTGGGTACCAAACTTTCTATGTAAAAGTAGGAAAACTTTAGGGTTTTATTGACTTTTTTTGCAGATGGACAGAAGGGTAATCCGAGGCATTTACTTGTATGAACTCAGCTAGGCACTACAGCTAAGGAAGCGGACGAGAAGATCAACGCCGCATTCGGTCAAGGATGTTCCACAATTCGGACGGCGTATCGTTGGTATCAGAAGTTCCGGAATGGAGATGAGAGCTTGGAAGAACATGAAGGTTGTGGGAGGCATAGTGATGTTGATGAGGACAAGCTGAGAGATGTGGTAGAGGAGGATCCACACAAAGGTACCAGGGAGATAGCGAAGGTTCTTGGCGTCAGCCACAGCACAGCTGCCCGGCATCTGAAGGAAATTGGAAAGACCAAAAAGCTGGAAAGATGGGTGCCTCACGAGCTGTCTGAGGAGCAAAGAAACCGACGATATGAGATTTCGTCCGCACTGCTTCTACACAGCGAAACGGACCCATTCCTTGATCGCATCGTAACCTGTGACGAGAAATGGATAATGTACGACAACAGTCGACGATCGGCACACTGGGTGGACAGCGATGAGAGCCCATGGTTTTTGCGAAGCCGGAATTGCACGAAAAGAAAGTAATGGTGACAGTATGGTGGTGTTCGCTGGGAATTGTTCACCACAGCTTCCTCCCTCCCGGTGAATCCATCACGCCAGAGAAGTACTGCATTGAAATTGAAGAAATGATGAAAAAGTTGAAGGATATCCGGCCGGCCTTGGTAAACCGAAGGCGAGTTCTCCTTCTGCACGACAATGCTCGCCCCCACGTAGCACGAATGACGTTGCAGAAATTGAATGAGCTGAGCATTGAAACTCTACCACATCTTCCGTTTTCTCCCGACCTCTCCCCAACAGACTACTATTTATTCAAGCATCTTGGCGACTTCTTGGTAGGGAAAATATTCAAATACCAACACGATGCCAAAAGTGCCTTCGAAGACTTCGTCAATTCCAGAACTTCTGATTTTTATGCTACTGGGATAAAGAAGCTTGTGTCACGTTGGCAAGTATGTGTAGAATCAGATGGTTTTTATTTCGATTAATAAACTTGCCTACAAGCCGAGATATTAGCTGTTTAAATTTACAGTGGTTCAGTGCCATTTATTTCGTTACAACCTAATACTTACTTCGCATTTTTACATAAGGTATAACACGGGATTCCTTGCTGTTTCTGACGGAATAATTTGTATTTCACCTATGCTTCGAAATGTTGTGTTTCTTCGGAAGCTTGTCGCACTATGCAGAAAGAGCAATTTCGAACGAAATTTTATTTGAGCTTCATTCTGGGCCATTCCGATATCGACGAGCAACCCAAGCACTTTCCAAAGCCGAAATCCCACCAGAAAAACGATGATAGCAGTGTGGTGGTCGGCAGCTTGAAAATTACTTCTAATGTTTTTATTAATTCCCGCTGTTCTGATTTTTATAGAGATTGAATGCCTAAACTACTGTCGCGTTGGGAAATGTGTGTTTATTGTAATGATGCTTATTTCGATTAACAAAATTGGTTCCAAGCAATGTTATGATTTGTCGAAGTTTTCAGTCAAAATCGGCCATTTCATATGCAACAACCCAATACAAATTTCTATCCTTCGTGTCCATAGAGACGCAAAAAATGGTAGAATCGAACTTACATATTTAACCCTCCAGTTGTGCCCAAAATTAAGGCCGAGTATTTGCTTCCCTAGGATGTAGTTGCCATAGAACAAACAAGGACGTAGTCTTCTTCAAAGGAATTTTAAACAATAAAATTAATTCTCGCAATTTGAGCACAACTAACGGGCTTACCAAGGTGGACAGCAGCGCAATTTCAGATTGGCAACTACTCTACGACTGGTTCCACACATCCACTGGATCGTTGTCGAAGATGGGCTAGATACTGTGCCATATGTTGAAAAAATACTAAAACGCTCTACGCGACCTTTCACTTACTTTGCGAGGAAAAGCCCAAAGGGCTATCCAAGTAAGCAGTACTCTTTTGATAATGCGATTTAATGAGGCTCATGACAACTGCGATGGGAACTCTGTGAAGCTGTCAATGTTGTGATGCAACCCAGAATGTTCTTAGACTGTGCGCTATGATCACTATGTAGTGCGTAGCATTTGCAATCCTTCTCTTCCTCTTCTTCAGCGTTTATACCGCTCACTATCGGGACCCGCTTTCCCGATGCGCTGTCGTGATTTTTTGTTGTTGTTGTTGATCAAAGGCCTGACAAGGAAAGGTTCCCAACTCGAGGTGAGCTTTTGCGATGCTATTTTGACAGGATGTATGTATGTAGGGCCCTGTGAGCGGAGTCCAGAACCACAGTTAGTTTTTGCTGAACGCTTTTTTGAAGACCTGAAAAGGAGCTCTGAAAGCGTGCGCGCAACTATCATCAACCGCTACGACACTCCAAAACGTGCGCCTCGGCGGCGCAGTCTGTAAGAGGGGCGCCACATAGAAGCACACGGTTGGATTTTAAGTTCAAGTCCGCGTACTGCCAAAATCTTCGCACATATTAGTTTGCTGTTATTGCGCTTTCTCATACTCACAGGAGTCAATTTTAGACCATCAATGCTTACAACAAACCTAGGCTGTCTATTTGCGCCTTCATAAGTGCTAGTTTTTCAACAATCCCTATCTTCACCACCACCATATCACACCATACCACCAATAGTACCGTAACTGCACACAAATACGTGTACCTTATGGCTGAATATTATGGAGCCGGCCCTATCGGTACATATTAGGTTGTAACGAATTAAATGGCACTGGCTCGCGCCATTTTTTGGCGCGTCTTTACGCGTTTGATCAAGAACAAACCGTAACATGTGGCATATCATTTAGAAGCGCAAACTTTGCTCTACCGGGGAGTACCTAATTTTCTATGTAAAAGTGTGAAATCTTTAGAGTTTTATTGACTTTTTTGCAGATGGACAAAAGGGTAATCCGAGGCATTTACTTGTATGAATTCAAGCTGGGCACTACAGCTAAGGAGGCGGACGAGAAGATCAACGCCGCATTCGTTCAAGGATGTTCCACAATTCGGACGGCGTATCGTTGGTATCAGAAGTTCCGGAATGGAGATGAGAGCTTGGAAGAACATGAAGGTCAACATGGAGGCATAGTGATGTTGATGAGGACAAGCTGAGAGATGTGGTAGAGGAGGATCCACACAAAGGTACCAGGGAGATAGCTAAGGTTCTTGGCGTCAGTAACAACACAGCTGCCCGGCATCTGAAGGAAATTGGAAAGACCAAAAAGCTGGAAAGATGGGTGCCTCACGAGCTGTCTGAGGGGCAAAGAAACCGACGATATGAGATCTCGTCCGCACTGCTTCTACGGAACGAAACGGACCCATTCCTTGATCGCATCGTAACCTGTGACGAGAAATGGATAATGTACGACAACAGGCGACGATCGGCACAGTGGGTGGACAGCGATGAGAGCCCCAAGGTTTTTGCGAAGCCGGAATTGCGCCAAAGGAAAGTAATGGTGACAGTATGGTGGTGTTCGCTGGGAATTATTCATCACAGCTTCCTCCCTCCCGGTGAATCCATCACGGCAGAGAAGTACTGCATTGAAATTGAAGAAATGATGAAGAAGTTGAAGGATATCCGGCCGGCCTTGGTAAACCGAAGGCGAGTTCTCCTTCTGCACGACAATGCTCGCCCCCATGTAGCACGAATGACGTTGCAGAAATTGAATGAGCTGAGCATTGAAACTCTACCACATCCTCCGTTTTCTCCCGACCTCTCCCCAACAGACTACCATTTCTTCACGCATCTTGGCGACTTCTTGGTAGGGAAAATATTCAAATACCAACAGGATGCCGAAAGTGCCTTCGAAGATTTCGTCAATTCCAGAACTTCCGATTTTTATGCTACTGGGATAAAAAAGGTTGTGTCACGTTGGCAAGGATGTGTAGAATCAGAAGGTTTTTATTTCGATTAATAAACTTGCCTACAAGCCGAGATATTAACTGTTTAAATTTACAGTGGTTCAGTGCCATTTATTTCGCTACAACCTAATAATTGTGCTAAAAATATCGTTCTCACCTAAACGTGTTGTCGACCGACTACCTTCCACCTTCACACTGGATCACATCTCCGACCTACGAGAGAGATTGCGGTTGCGGATGCCATAAAAGGACTCATCCTGGGGCTGGATTCATCAAAGTTACTGCAGTAACTTTAACGGAGAATTGTAAGCGAAAAGCTCAGATAACGCGGCTTATCGCTCACCATATCGCTTGATAAGCCGCGTTATCTGAGCTTTTGCTTACAATTCTCCGTTAAAGTTACTGCAGTAACATTGATGAATCCGGCCCCTTGACGCCATATGTTGAGATGCCAGCAAGAAGAGGCGGTTCAAGTTAGAGGTAGTATGGTGAAAATGGGACCTTTCTATGTCTGTCATACACGTGGGTGGCAGCTGGGTACGTAGATGCTCACTCAGGACCATTTTCTACCCCACGGATTGCGCGTTCAACGAAGAAGAAGTGGTCATTGCTTGTCAGGGAGAAGATTGTTGCTCACTGGCTTTTGTAAGATGCTGTTGGTGTGACTTGTTTCGTAGACTTGTACCACAGCTGTTGACTAAGGGGGAAGAGCAAGACAGGACGTTTTATTTCCAGAGAAATGATGTGGTGCAGATAGGCCTTGTTGGAAAACTAACACACATGAAGACGCAAATGAACAACCTTGGTTTGTTGAAAGCATTGATGGTCTAAAATTGACTCCTGTGAGCATGAGAAAGCGCAATAACAACAAACTAATATGTGCAAAAATTTTGGCAGTACACGGAGTCGAACTTAAAACCCCTTCGGTGTTCTTCTATGAGGCATCCTTCCTACCAACTGCGCCGCCGAGGCATGCCTCGGCGGGTGTCGTAGGGGTTGATTATAGTTGCGCGCACGCTTTCAGACCTCCTTTTCAAGTCTTTAAAAAGGCGTACAGCAAAAACTGACTGTGGTTCTGAACTGCGCTCGCAGGGCCCTACAAGCTCAGCCTGAGTTGGGAACCTTTCCTTGTGACCAGGATGCCACCTAGCCATCTTTAAGCCCTTATCAAGCCACCGCTGCTTACGAGGAAGGTCAAAGAGGTCACCGTGGAGTTTCTCAAAACGACCTATATAGGGTTGTAGGGCATTGTCTGGGAAGCACCACAGTGGTTTCCAAATTTCCTGCGGACCTCTGGGTTGGTCAAAGAAGGCAAAAAACTGTACCGCTTCAGTGCGGGCCGATAGCGCAAAACTGACGCCTGGAATTCCCTTGTCGTGCCCACAAATAGTCCTGCAAAAGGTTTGGAGCTTCAATCATTGCTAGAACCTAGGAATTGATTAATTCCTATTCGAAGCGACACGGCGCATTCACGGGAGGGCGCAAGCGAGTGGATGGCCGAGTGGTTAGCGTGGCGGACTTACGGGAGAGAAGTCGAGGGTTCGTCTCCGGCAGTGTGGTTTCTGCATTCCTGGGTGCACATTTTGCGTTTTTGTCACCGTAAAGTGCTTTTCTGTCATGACTAGGTGTCATATTCGATTTCCAACTCTGATTTCAACCTTCTGTGCGATTTTACTTCAAAACACAAGTCACGCTAATGAACATGCAATAAATTGTTTAACAGTTGTGGTAACGTTCTATGAAACACGCGAAGCAAAGCAGCTTCTGAACCAGCTGCAGCGGATAAATGCTAAGGAACAGCAGCCGGTAGCTTCCTGGCAGGTCATGTCGACAGGCACTTCATCGAAGGCGTAGTCTGCCGGTGTTGAGAAGTGCCCCGGATGTGCGTTCACATATCCAGCTGCCACCCACGCGTACGCAAAGCACAAAATACCGGAGCGCAGAATTGCCTACACGTCTGACTGACCACCTGCAAGGACGGGGGCCTTGAAAATTTCCTTAAAAATTTAAACATCAAGTGAGCTCGTCCGAAACGATTCATGATTACCTTTAAAGTATTGTCTCTTGAGAAGCAGTTGAAATCTGAGCGGAAGTGGAGCACATGTTCATGAATTCGCCGGATGAAGCGTTTGAAAAGCCGGAAGAAGTATACATCGAGCGGCTGGCAAAGGCTCGTCGCTCCTGGCGGTATTGTCATCAGCTTAAGCTCTTTTCCAGCAGGCACCTCGGAAACGAGGTTCTCGTGATCCCTGAACCCGTGCCAGCTATCAAAAAGGACAACGGTTAGGGGTGCTGCCGAAGAGCCAACCACGCATTCTCGAAAGAAACGCGGGACTTGTTGCTTCGTCATCATGTGGCTCGTTCCTGCCACTAGGTAAGAAGGTTTGGTGCCGACCAGTGACCGCATTGAGGAAACGATCCACTAGCCTCCTGCAAAACCAAAAAGAGATTGTCTCCAAGTCGGCCGTCGGCGTATAGCACCGGAACAGCAGTGTACCAATGGGTCAGGGATTGCACAACACGAGACACTTGTTTCATTCCAATAGGTGCCAGCTTGAATAGGCGAGCAGTGTATGCTTACATGTAGCGCGCGTGGGTGACAGCTGGATATGTGGACACGCATCCGAAGCACTTCTCTACACCGGCGGACTACGCCTTCGATGAAGTGCCTGTCGACACGTCCTGCCACGAAGTTTCCGACTGCTCTTCCTTGGCATTTATCCGCTGCTGCTGGTGTCAGAAGCTGCTTTGCTTCGCGTGTTTTATACAACGTTACCACACCTGTTAAACAGTTTATTGCATACTCATTAGCGTGACTTGTGTTTTGAAGAAAAATCGTGTCACAGAAGGTTGAAATCAGGGTTGGAAATCGAATATGACACCTAGTCGTGACAGAAAAGCACTTTACGGTGGCAAAAACGCAAGATGTGCACCCAGCAGTGCAGAAACCACACCGCCGGAATCGAACCCTCCCTCCCGCACGTCCGCCACGCTAACCACCCGGCCATCCAATCGCTGTGGCCCTAGTGGCGCGCGCCTCCAATGAATGCGCCATCTCGCTTCAATTAGGAATTAATCAATTCCTAGGTTCTAGCGATTGAAGCTCCAAACCTTTTGCAGGACTATTTGTGCGCACGACAAGGTTATCCCAGGCGTCAGTTTTGCGTTATCGGCCCGCACTGAAGCGCTACAGTTTTTTGCCATTCTTGACCTACCCAGAGGTCCGCAGGAAATTTGGAAACCACTATGATGCTTCCCAGACAACGCTCTACAACCTTATATAGGTCGCTTTGAGAAACTCCACGGTGACTTCATTGACCTTCCTCGTTAGCTCTGAATTGAAACACCAATTCTAGATTAGAGATCTATAAGCAGTTTGGGTTGCTAACGATGCTTTTCATAAAGGCATTACATCTATCCTAATGGGAGGAGAGCATGTGATGCCTTTCCTCTCCACTCCCTCCATACAAAACACCTACACAATTGTCTTATTTATTGTATTGTTAGATTAGTGGTAGTTTACAATAGACATCATGAAAAGCTGTTACAACGGTCCATGGGTCCCACGAGGTGTGGATGTTGCGTTCGATTAAACAGAGCCGGTAGTGCAGTGGCGTAGAGCATTCCCGCCATGTCAAAGGAAGGAGCGGGTTCGAGTCCCGCCTGGCGCTAGAAGTTTTGATCGCAACAAAACATCGTTAGGACAGCTCACATCTTCGGTACCAGTCAATTGAAACTTAAAGAAACTGGTTTGAATCATCAAAAAAAGTGAAAAGTAGTCGTCCCTTCCGCCGAGTTTGAATGTGCATCCGAGACTTGTTTTATGTACTATAGCCATAACAACATATACAACTTTTGGATGATAGACGTGTAGCACTGCGAAAATGCTTTCACAATGTGGATATTAAAACAGAAAATAAAGGACAGCGTTACACAATTCCTACTAGGATGCGCCACGGATTCTACTTCTACGGGGTATCTAAGTCAGCGCACTACCCTTGCCAGACAAGTCTGATACCAATTCACCGACCCCGGAGGGATGGAAGGCTTGGTTGGCCTGGGCGGGAAATCCGAACCAGGAACCTGATATCGGGTACGCGCAATAGCCGACACCTCCTCCGACTGCGCTATACGCACCCATTGTGGATACTAGATGATAAAATGCGTAGTCAATTGTTAAAATGAAGGCGCAAATAACATTCAAGGAGAATTTCGGTTGTTTTGAAGTCATCCCTTCCGCATGTTCAGCCTTCCGCTGCACCATTCCCATTTCAGCTCGACGGCAGACTTCGGAAATCGTTGCGCCGAAGGTTGGGGTTCGCCAGAAACATGCTTCCTAACTCGACTCGGACTCACTAGAAAGGACATTGAGATTTTCACAGGCGCTCAAGACGTATGTTGCTTGGTGTTGACGGCTTATCTAGAAAGATATGTATGTGGAATTGTGTGATTTAGGATGGGAAGTACGACGTTCTCGTCTGGCACACAAAAACACAGAAAACGTATCTTGGTAATTGGACGACATTGGATGACGATATACCCTACGTGCATGAGTAAGTGCCTTTCTCCTTATATCTATACTCTTTCTTCTTCGAAAGGATCATTCCAGGTTACCAGATGACTAACCTTCTCCCAATGCCCTTGATGTTGAAAGAAAATGCATTACTTCTATTTATATTCTGCTTCTATTTGTACTGTTTTTAATGTCTAATAAACATTTTTGTTTATAATTTGCCGAAATTCCCACCAAGAATTGTCATGTGCCTAACAACATAGTGCATATAATTTATTTATAGAAAATATTTTTTGAACCAAATTTGTAAGACACCAATGAATGTGTCTGCAGCAAATCTCGTAATGCTGGATAGGTTATGTCGGATACTTTTAGAACCCTACACGAATATCACATCATAGCAGCTTATATCGACAGGTATAAAGGCTGAGCTATCATCTGTGTCACCCGCAACTCTGCTGATTATCGAGTTGCTCGAGCGGGCACCAACAGCGTCTCCATTTGTCCCTGTCGCGGGCCAGAGTGCCCCGATGGATCCTCCTCGCTCGAGGTTCATGCAGCGTTGGTGAGCGCCCTGGAACCGGATACATCAACGACTTACAGCAATTTAGAGGTGAAATACAGCCGAGATTCCTGATATCGCGGCTTATCAATAAGCGATACAGTGAAAGGTTTCGCCGCATCGCTTGATAAGCCTCGCTATCTGGGATTTCGGTTGTATTTTCTCCGTTAAATTGCTGTAAGTCGTTGACGAATCCGGCTCCTGGTGTTCTCTTGACATGTGTGTTCTTACTGGACCGCCTAATTTTCGACGACTTGGCCAATGCGACAGCGTCTCTGATATTCGAACGTCGACGAAGTCCCGAACTTCGGAAGCCTTCTCTCACTAGCTTGAGTCGTGTCACTTTGAGCATCGTTCTCTCGATCCAATTTGCGTGACGCTCATCGCGTGACCATCCTGCTTTTGTATAACCCAGGTCTCTGATGCGTACGTTAGAGCAAGAAGAAAGTGGATTCGAATAGGTGTGGACGCAAAGTCGGACTTCGTCTTCTTTTTCTCCGACGCTTTTGAAAGCTCCCCAAGCCGCTTGTTTCCTCCTGTTCAGGTCTTATGCTAGGTCGTTGGCCATATCCTGTATCCTTTGAGCAAAGGATTTATCCTTTTATTCATTAAGAAGAGAAAGCAGATAGTTGGAAATGCATAGAGCCTTGATGGTTATATACCAAACCGAATAATTCCCTATGCACCCATCTTCTTTGCATTCAAAAATTTTTCCATAGCCTTAGCAGGGTTGGTGCGAGGCTAATAGGTCTGAAATTGGTTACACTGCAGCTTTCGGAAGTTCTAGGTAAAGCGGTAACAATAGCCTGCTTTCACAAATAAGGCACTACACCATGAAAGAACGACATATTAAAGATTTGTGGAAGAGGTTTCGAAACTGCTGCGCGACTTGTTTTAAAAATTATATTGGATTATCGTCATAGGACTCAGAACAAAATGGATTAAGTTTACCCAAAATGCGGAAAATATCCTCCGGAAGGAAGTAAAAAGTTGGATCAAATTCGTATGAGGAACAGCTACCAAGATGGTTCACGATCTCGTTAGTGCTGTTTCTGCATTGTATTTGAACGTCACTATGTTCTTCCTTTCTATACCATTTTCAGTTGAAATTCAACGTTGTGCAAAACAAATTCAACGTTGTCTAAACCAAATTCGACGTTGTTCAAAACGAAATCAACGTTGTCCAAACCAAATTCGACGTTGTTAAAAACAGGTTCAACGCTTTCAAAACACATTCACCTTTCTTCTGGAATCTTCCTCCGTCATTGAGCGATAATCGAAGTTTGCAGACAACGATGAGCAACGATCAACAAGACGTTCAACAAAGTCATCGACACGCGACACGCAAAGTCAGCGACACGCACTCGCGGAGGTAATGTTTCGAGTTCACACCCAGTCACTCGATGTTTCAGCACTCAATTTTCAATCTATGGGTAGCAACGCAAAAAAAGCTTATTGCTGAGACTTGCTTCTCATCGAAGAGGTTATCGAGCGACATCCATTTCTCAAGGATGAAAAAACTCGACGTCTGTATCAGTTTCTACGATTTTCAACGCTCTAACGAAACCCTATATCACACTTAAAAAAGGCTTTGGCAGATCCACATCACACTTCAAAACGCTTGAAGGCCTAAAAAGGACATACTTTCACTTGCTCATTCTGCTATTTTGAATAGTTACTGCTGTGTTGTTATTTGTATTCTGTATTGTTTATCGTATTGTTGTATCACTTGTAGTTTTATCGTTCAATTTGCTTATTTTGTACTTGCATCGCGTTACTACTGGGGTACTGCTTAGCTTGCTAGTTGTTTCTAATTTTTCGCTGCATCACCATTTTTTTGCCAGCAGAAATTTTTTGAAAAGAAGTAAACACTGAAACGTACAACTTGCTTAATAGATGTGTAGTTTGATTCGGAAGTCGTTGAATTTGTTTTGAAAAACGTTGAATTTATTTTGAACAACGTAGAATTTGGTTTGGACAACGTTGAAATCATTTTGGACAACGCTGAATTTCAACTGAAATGGTATGTGTTTGGTTTCTATGGCGCACTTTAAGTGCAGCAATAAACGAATAGATAAATACTGACTTCGCGACCCAGATACACGTAGCAGGAGCATTCGAAGATGTTCATTCCGTTGTGCGAGAATGTGGCATCAGAAACTTGTCCACGCCATTCTTCACAATGAAATTGGTTTTTTTGCCAACGATACCAGTCTACAATGCACACACATACATGTAGATAAAAAAACGAAGCATCAGTTGAAATACCTCATGAGTTAGGGTAAACTTCATGCACAACGATATTAACTTTTCTTAGGTACCTTAAGTACTGCATAGTTTTTCGGGTTTAAAAATAACACTTGTCTTTAAAGGAAGCTGTCTAACAAGTTTTAACAAAAAACCTCTCCTAGCTGCTTAATAAATATTTTAAGAAGAAGAACAAGACAATTTAACTACAGCGAGTATGGCGACATCATCGCTTAAGCAACAAAACGTTCTCAAAGAAGACGCCTCCATCAAGAGCGCAGTACTTCGGACACACGCCTTTCTCGCCTCTTCGTCCACGTGCTCCGGGTGGGCCGCGCTGTCCGGGACCGCCTCGCGGCCCGGGAGGTCCGTCACGTCCGGGACGCCCTCGACGACCAGCATCACCTTCAATGTTACTTCATGTATTAGTGATACTTTGAAAGTTTAGAACAATGAGAGATGCTGAGACAGTCCTTAAGTCACTTAAAACTAAAGTGGATGATGGTCCAACGGATGACACGCTTTTGCAAAAATGCAGCGATGCGAATGAAGACTTAAATAAGTATCTGGTTTCAAATTTTAGAAAGGGAAGGAAACCGTGTACTGTAGAAACGGTATTTCTGGGTTTGTACACCTAAAATAGCAAACGAACAGCGAAGTTGAACACATACTTTCACACTTGAATTAACCCCTTGCTACAGTGTCGAACAATGCTGTCCGGCGGTTATTCGTCGCACAGGACAACTTCACAAGATGCAAGAAGTAGACGAAACAATTTCTACTGAAAAAGGCTTCTCGTTTCTAGGATTATTTATACAGCCATTTAAAAAGTATAAGACCACTTCTCATTTTGTAAATTCCGTCTTTTTATGACATCTCGCGGTAAGCAGCTGCTTCCACTAAATTCGCCGTAGTCGAAAACTATGCCTGAAAATGAATCAGAAACCTCTCTTGTATACAAAACTTCTTAAGAAGAAATTATTGGTTTTCCACTGTTTCTTATACTTTTGAAACAGTGGAAAACCTAACGATGCTGGTTTGTTATACCTGTAATTTTTGGCTCTGTCAAACCAGCACTGCTCTACATTGACATTGTTATTGTCAACTATCTTAATACCAACACGTCACGTGGTACCCGGCTGTCCGTCGAGGAACAAGCTCAAGTTCGAGCTCTATATCAGGCAAAACACTCCACTCGCGAAATCGCTGCCCAACTTCGTCGACCAAGAAGCGCAGTGTGCAACTGTCAGAAAGATCCTGTTGGCTATGGAAGAAAGTCAGCGTCTGGAAGACCTTCTGTGCTCACTGGACAAGAGGTTCGACACATTCAGCGACTTTTATCGAACTCGACGGCTTCGATCAGCCAAGTTAAGATAGGCGTATCGCGCATCACGGACGACCATCTGGAGAGTAGCCAGACTTAGTGGCAACGTTGTCCGTGAGTCGATGAAGAGGGCTCCGGGGCTGACTGATCGCCACAAGGCCGAACGCCTTCAATTTGCGTGTAGAAATGCCAAGACCGATTGAAGCACGGTACGCTATTTTTTCACTCTGAAATTTCTCCCACTTGAACGAGACCGGTGCTTTCAGATGGTCTTCTTCGACGAAGAGAAGTTCAATTTGGACGGCCCCGATGGATCGCACTGCTACCGGCGGGATCTGCGGAAGGATCCACTCGTCTTCAGCAGATGTAATTTCGGTGATGGCTCCCAGATGTGAACCTTCTGTAGAACTGGTATTCTTCGGCTTGCACTTACCACGAGTCGAATGAGCTCAAAGGACTATCAGAATATTCTTCAAAATCATCTACTACCCATTTCTTCGCGAACATCGCACACAGGAATTCACTGTTATGCAGGATAATGCTTCGGTTCACGCCAGTAGATCAACCATCCTGTTGTTGAACTCAAAAAATATCCGCCTTCTAGACTGGCCAGCTTGTTTACCAGACCAGAACCTGATTGAGAACATCTGGGGAATCATTGTGCGACAGATATATGCCACCGGAAAGCAATTCAACAGCATCCAGAAACTGCGCAGAGCGATCGAGGAGGCGTGCGATCATTTGGACCCTTATATCCGCAATAACTTGGCTGAAATTATGCTAGACAGAATTGTTGAACTTATTTCCAATCACGGCAGACCTGTCAATTATTAGTTTGTATTTGTAATTGTAACTGCTGATTATTGATTTTAATAAAATGAAAGTGTCTCTGTGGTGGCCTTATACTTTAAAACAGTGAAAAAAATAATTAGTTCTTAAAAAGTTTTGTATTCAAGAGAGGTTTCTGATTCATTTTCAGGTATGGTATTCGACCACGGCAAATTCAGTGGAAGAAGCCGAAATGTCGTAAAAAAAGGCAAAATTACAAAATTGGGAGTGATCTTATACTTTTGAAACGCACTGTATAGGGTTGGCCGGAAAGTTCTGGCGGCTTCACTTCAAACGATCAGAACTTTCCTCATACCCAATAGATTCAGTCAGTTTAGGAGCCCTTCGAATCAGCCCACTTTTTCTAACGCTATACTAGTTGATCATTTCCACAAGCGAAAAAACTGGATGGTCGAGATGCGACAAATTCTAGAAAGACTGCTTCTATGTGGTCCCGATTTGCGAAAGTTCCACCAGCGAGAAAGTTCGGAAAGTGCTGGAAGAGGTGGTGTTCGGCTGGCGCAAGCTCTGGTGAGTATGGCGGCTGAGGCAGAACTTCAACTCCTAGTTTGTTTTATTTTCGCTTAGTGATTTGCGGAACGAGCGAATCGTGTGTACGGGCGTTGTCGTGCAGCAAAATGAGACCTCTTCTTTCGACCATTGCCGGCTGCAGCTGAGTTTCCAGGGTTAATACCATAATTGGCTCAACTTTAAAATCACTGTTGAAATTTCATTATGGGAGGCCCACAATGCTGCATGTAGAAATTTTTGATGGTCTCCGGAAACAAGCGATGAAGCTTTGCCTACTATGGAAAAGAAATATTTCTAAATAACCCTAGAGCTTATAACTTATGTACCTCTACCTCGTCTTTTTTTTGCCTTACTTGGTTCATTTCACCCTTTTAAGGCTGAGAGTGCTAAGCTTCTTTCGCATTGCAAGGAAAATGTGAATCTGACTCAATTTTTTCTGAAACAACGAAAACAACTCCCACCGACGTCTCCATCCTTGCCTGGTCTACCGGGTGGCCCTGGTTCTCCTCTTGGACCCGGCTCACCAGGTGGACCTGGTTCACCATACTCGATTTGTCCCTGCTCGCAAGAAGCTCCTAGAAGCAACCGTAGACCATCGATATAAAAAAATTGCAGAAAAAACGGCACTATTGTGCTTTCACAACTCCGTGGGTCGAGAATAGGTCGAAAAATTTTTTTCGCCCATACTTCGTCTGGGAGGGCTATTTGGGGTGATGATCACGAATCTGATATCCGTTTTTCGTTTTACGCTGGAGTACGATAGGTTAGGGTAGGTGCGGGTGACTAAGGCTACCAAGGTCGTGGCCACCGATTTCGCCCAAACATCGGCTACGCGGTTATTTGGGGTGCTGATCACGAATATGACATCCGTTTTTCGTTTTACGCTGGAGTACGATAGGTTACGGTAGGTGCGGGTGACTAAGGCTGCCAAGGTCATGGTCACCGATTTCGCCCAAACTTCGGCTAGGGGTTATTTGGGGTGCTGATCACGAATATGACATCCGTTTTTTGTTTTACGCTGGAGTACGGTAAGTTACGGTAGGTGCGGGTGAATAAGGCTGTGGAAAAGCGATTGTGGAACAGTGCTTAGAGGGCCATGATGCTTAGATTGCTATCTCTCGATTAAGCTTTCGCATATCGAAGAGTTTTCCGCAAAAATGGTTTCCCGCTGATTTGCGAATCTTCAGGCGATTGCTGCGGGACCGCTTGCATGCTGTGCTCACGCATAGCACCACAGATAGCCCCTATCGCCGAAGTTGGGCGGAATCGGCGATCACGACCTTAATCACCCGCACCTACCGTAACCTACTGTAATCCGCCGAAATTTCGAAAACAGATCTCAGATTCGTAATTAGCACCCCAAACAACCCACTTAGGCGAAGTTTGGGCGAATTTTTTTCGACCTCTACTCGACCCAGTTGTGAAAGTACAATAGTGAGGAAAAACAACCATCTTGAATGAACTTACCCGCTAAACCTGGTATTCCGGGTACACCTGGTAGTCCTGGAGGACCAACAGTTCCGGTTCGACCCTTCAGACCATTTTTGCCAGGAATACCTGCCCTTCCTTGCTTGCCTGGCGCTCCAGGATCACCAGGAGGTCCAGGCAGTCCCTAAACACGCGCGTTCTTGAAAAATTCAGAGTCTAGTGCAGTCAATCACTAACCTTCACGCCTGGTGGACCGGCACTGCACTTGATACAGAAGTCGGATGTGACATATAGGAACGGTGACATCAATACTCGCCCGGGATTCCCGTTGACGCCGTTCAGACCAGGCTTCCCAGGTCGACCAGGTTTTCCTGGTGCACCTGGCGGACCGGGTGGTCCAGGTGTGCAGCAAATGTTGTTACATTGAGGTTTTTGTGGTTTCGTCGACGTGATGTCCGGAACGTCTTCAAGGCTCGAATTGCGTGGCGTTCGAATGCCTTGTGAAGGTGGAAGTGATGTCGATCGTGAGAAAATCGATTCATGAAGAAGAGCTCACCTTTTGGAAGGGCCTTCAGCTCAGCGATGTCCCTTAGCACATCTCTGGCGGTGGCCTTGCATGTGGAAACCTCTGTCGTGAGGTAGCTTTGCACCTTGTTCAGGTACAGGTAAGCTAGTGGTAGGCTAATAGAGGCGGATAAAGTAGTGCATAGCGAAGTAACGGTGATCGAGAGTGCGAGGATTCGATAGGCTTTCAGCCTTTGCTTTAAGGTCATTCCTAAAAACCTGCGATTTGGAAGCTCTTTTAAAACAAGTCAATTTTTTAGTCGATAACGTCGATCTTTAAAAAATTCGTCCTGGACCCCGCAAAGGGTTCATGAAGTCGTACATGGATTGATAATAAAGGTGCTTTCTACTTTAAGAACCCTCAAATCTATACCAGTCAGCTGAAATGCAAAAACACTGCACCGCTGAAGAACCGAACCCTCGACCTCCCGTATGGAGCAAAGTCACTACCCACTGCGCCCGACCGACCCGGTTGCCAACGGTGGCATCGCGGGAGTTCGAGAGACCCCAAGAGCGAGCTCCTGAGGCGCCGATTCCATTGCAATTTCAAGGACCATTACTCCTTGGGTTTAACGACTTGGCAAAAAAGAAAAACACATTTTTATACTTATTGAGGGGTGGAGGTTCTTCCTATATGACTCGCTCTTCCCGTTCAGACATACGCTTCAGACCCTCCGCCTGTTAGTGGAATCGGCAACCTGGAAAAAAGAGGCTATATTTAAAGGAAGAGAAAAGGAAGGAAAGAATGAAGAAAGGAACCTGCTGCTGTATTTAACACGCTGGGAAGAAAATTTGTGACTTTACTATGGAAATAAACTTACATAAATATACGTTAAGCGTTAAATACAGCAACAAAGGGCGCGTTCTAGCGCAGTCGAAAAAGGCGCTGGCCCATCCGATTCCTGATTCTTGGTAGGGATTTTGTGCCTAGGCCCACTCACTGAGCCCTCCATCCTTCCAGGGTCCATGAATGCTATCCGACAAGAATTGTCACCAAGTGTATTCCCGGGGGTGGCAATAGAACACCAGGACGGTCTCCAATGCATTGGTCGAACTTGTTCTTGAGAGCCCTAAACGAACGATATGGCGGTCTTCGTGTCTCTTGAGCGAGGAGGATCCACTGGAGCACTCTGGCACACGACAGGGACGAATGGAGACGTTGCTGGCGCCCGCTCAACCAACGGACGACAGGTGTTACAGGTGATACTATGAAAGTCGGAAGCAGAGCGGAATTTCTTAATAAAATGGGAGTCTTTTCTTAAATAAGGGTCCAATTTGATTTCAAAAGTGCCCAATTTGATTGAAAAGTGTTCTTTTCGATGTGATAGTGGTACATCTGGGTATTCTAATAGTTATTTCTTGTTTATATTTCGGCGACGCGTGCTAGCGCAGTCGGAGAAGGAGCAGGTTATCGCGTGCACCCGATTCCAGGTTCTTGGTTGGGATTTTCCGCACAGGCCAGCCAAGCCCTCCATCCCTCCGAGGTCGCTGAATGCCACCCGATGAGAGTCGTCACCGACTGAATTCCGCGTGATGTCAAGAGAACACCAGGACGCCCAACAATGCGTTGGTCAAACTTCTTCTTGAGAGCCCTGTACAAGCGATATAGCGCTCTTCGTGTCCCTCGAGCGAGGAAGATTCATTGGAGCACTCTGGCACACGACAGGGACGAATGGAGACGTTGCTGGCGCCCGCTCGAGCAATTCGATGATCAACAGGAGGACAGGTGATACCGGTGATACAGGTGATACTATGAAAGTCGGAAGCAGGGCTGAAATTCTTAATAAAATAAGAGTCTTTGCTCAAATGAGGGACCAAATTGACTTAAAAAGTGTCCATTTCGATGCAATGACGGTATATTTGGGCGTATCCTAATGTTTATTTTTCATTTTTATTTGGGCGGGCGCGTGTTAACGCAGTAGGAGGAGGTACGGGCTGTCCAGGTTCTTGGTTAGGATTTTGTGCCCAGGCTAGCCATGCCCTCTATCCCTCCGGGATCGATGAGTTGGTACTGTACTTGTCTGTGAAACATAAGCCACCGACTTTTACAACAACTGGTCACCACAAGTCATTGTGCAGACGAGATACGAATTCAAGCTGCCTCCAAGGTGTTTAGAAGAAGTAGAATGCGTGGCGCATCCCGAAGGGCCTACTAACGCCGTCGTTGAACCATTGCCTATTCAAGAAGGGCTCCCAAGAAAGACTTGAAAGAGCAGAGGAGCGCAGTCAACTGGTGCGGTTGACAACGCAGTCAGCGCGTTCATGTTGGCGTCTGGCGGTCCAATACACGTAATGTGGTGATCAAGTTCATGGGCGGAAGAGGACTGACGGCGATTTGCTATGATGTGGGGCTTTTATGCAGCTCCCATAAGGAGCTCCTGTTTCTGCCGTCTTCATTCCGTTTATGGGAGCGACGATTGTGTCGTAATCCTCGGTGTTCTCATTGTGCTTTCCGTTGTGATTAGCCACTTTATCCCAATTCAATTCTGAGCCGTCTCCCAACGCTGATCTGACTAGGGAAGGGTTTTGACATTCCATGGATCTTGAAGTGGAGACCAGGGTCATTAGAAAGAATTTCAGCAAATCACAACCCGTTCAGAGAATTTCATTTTGCAATTTTGACACCCATATTCGTTAACGGCATTCCGAACTCTTTCTAGTGACCCTGGTCTCCACTTGATGTTCCAGTGGAGGCCCAACCCTCACCTAATGAATATGCCATGACACTAGCATTGTTCTTTCCATTCTAGGAGACGTCCGCTGAGGTTATTAAAGGGGTGATTTTGACTCATGATTTTGTCTGCTGGTTTCTTTGTAGACCCAAGCTTTTCTGCAACCCATGGGCCTTTTATATGGGATTTAAAATTTAATTTTTTGTTTATGAACGCGTTAGAGTCGCAGATAAAATGTCCGTTTGTTTATCTGCAGCGAAGTTGTACGAATTTTTTATATAGCATTTTCACGTCGAATTCGATACTTTTCAAATCAGACTGGACACCCTTCTAAGCTAGTCTAAGACTTTTGAAATCAACGCGAACTGTTCCGAATTGAAATGAGCTTCTTCTACATTAAACTAGAGTCTCTCCAAAAAGATGAGTGAGTCTCTCCAAAATGACTAATTTTTTCAAGGAAAATTTTGGTATAACTTTCTTTGAAGTATTAATCCACTTTTCAATTAGTAAACTCACTGTTTAAAGTTTTACAAATTTCTTATTTTTTAATGAAAAACAATGGATTAAGGCTTGTTTTAAGAACTATATGGGCAGCCATTTTTTTAATGCCAAAAAATAGTTTGCGCCATGTCCTCGTCCAAGACGTCGCAATTTTTGTTCGACTGATTGGAAAATTTTGGTTTGCATTGAATTTCACACCTAAAACAATGCAACATGCAGCATTTGTAAAATACGCATATCCTCACTTTAAAGCTTTATGTTAGCAGCATTTACGCGATCAATCAAATAAACATTGCGACGTGCTCCTCGAGTGCATGGTGCGCCTTTCTCCTTGAATACACTAAATTTTTGGATTGGAAACTTGTTGCGCTTTAAATCAAAATATAATTTAATATATTTCTCAAAAACAAAAAATCCTGTAAAATTACTACACTTATCGGGGAGGGTCAACTAAAAAAAATTTCAAAGCAAGTCGTACCAAATTTTCCTTCAACAAACAATTATTTTTACCATCTTATTAGTGTGTCTGTAGTTTAACCAGCTTGAAGGTGATTTAGATTTGGAGGAGCTCAGTTTGATCTCAAAAGTCTCATTCTCAATAAATGAAATGAAATGAAAAAGTCTTAAAGCTGGCCAAGAGTATCCAATTTGATTTGAAAAGTGTCCAATTCGTGGAAATGGTAAATACAATTCATTTCTGGTGACCATAGGAATGTAATAAATGCTCTGATTCACTATGGGCCGCCAGCCCCATAAGAAGCTTCGCAAATATCACTCATCGATTTTCTCAACTGAATTTGTTCCTCTTCTGCAAGTAAATTACTGGGTTTCGTTTATGAAAATGTAAGCACATTTTTGATAGAGCGAGATAGCGTGCTATAGAATAGTTCAACTCAAATCTGAATGCAGTTATAGTATAAAACATAAGGGCGGTGCTATTCAGTCCCTGTTGGGAGGCGCTGCGTAATATACTTGAACGAGATATCGTGGAATCAAACTGAACTCATATTTGGCCTTGGGTAGGTTTTCGGTGGGTTTTCGATGACAAGCCAGATTTCGTTCCTCCTACGCAGGTCTGGTGTTTATCAACCCCGAAGAGAGGCACTGCACAGGTAAAATACGTATTCAAATTGTCCCTGCGACATCCTATAGAAGTAGAGTGCGAGGCGCATACCAAAAGGGATCAAGCAACGCAGTCCTTTATCCATAATTCTCTACCGTGTGTTAAAAATTTTCCACTTTTCTTATATGTGTCACCTGTATCGCCTGGTTTCCAGTTGGTCGGCTTTGCTTCAAGGACCATCAGCTTCCCTGATGCGTGCCAGAGTGCTCCAATGGATCCTCCTCGCTCGAGGGACACGAAGAGCGTTATATCATTCATTCAGGGCTTTCACGAAGAAGTCCAACCTACGCGTTGGTGGGCGTCCTGGTGTTCCCTTTACATCATTACACGTCGGTGAAGGCTCTCGTCCTGCCATGTTTCTGTGGAAAACATTAATTAGTACATATATCAGAAACTCATAAGTTTTCTTTGAACTTCGTCTCTGTGAAATTCACCTGCGGTCCTGCGTATCACACGCACGATCGAAGTCGACCTGTATTCGCTCTGCTTAACTTGAGCATAGTGATATCAACGTGACGTCGGCCAGGCGTAGGCGGTGAATTTGGATCTTCACTTCCGCGGCGTGGAGCTGAAGACCCTCGGTGATGTAGTATCCCCTTGCCGTACATTTCTCTTGACGCTGATGATGATGACGGCTTCTTGTAGAATGGTGAAATCCTGGTCATGAATTCACTACACAGCTCACGAATGACTCTATGTACTGGGCAGGAACGCCGTGAGTGAGCAGAGCTTCAACGACCGTGTCACTTTTGGCTGAGTCGAACGCCTTCTTCAGGTTGATGAACGTAAGGCACAGCGGCAGCTTGTACTCTCGCGGCTCTTCGATTATCCTCACGGTGTAAATGTGGTCACTGGTCAAAGGGGTTGAAACCTCTTTGAAATCCTGCTTGCCGACATGACTGTCCTTCGTCCAGCAATCTGCTGGCCCTATTCAGAATGACTCGAGTGAGCAGCTGGTAGACTACGAACAGCAGGCAGATCCGGTGATACTTGTCTGGTGTTCTCTTGTCATCCCGCGGAATCCAATCAGCGACGGCTCCTGTCCAGCAGGTGTCTGCGAATCTCATTACGTGGCTGGCCCACCTAATTTTCGACGACTTGGCCCACGCGACAGCGTAACTGATATCCGAACCTCGGAACACCGGAGGGCCTTCTCGCTCTTACTGAATTGTTCCAGTCAGATCTTTGTACTCTTTATCCACTGCACGACACTAATAGAGCTTTCGTCCTCTCCTGGAGATCCCAACTTTCCGAGGCGAATATGCAGGATAGAAAGAGCCGACGACCAGAGCTATTTTTGCGTCCTGTCGTGTGGGACCAAATCCATCACTACACGACATCCCGTAACCCAAACATCACCCTAAGGGTTATTTGGGATGCTGAACACGAATCCGATGTTCGTTTCACCGAATATAGCCAAAGGCTTCCCATATTGACAACTAAGGTGGATAGGTCAGAATCACCGACTTGGCTCAAATATTGCCTAGTGTGGCTGCTTAGGGCGTTGACTATAAGAAGTAAGTCTGTCTTCAGTTCGTTTATCATTGATAACCAGAAATCAGAAATTTGATGTGAGTGTACTTTAATTATTAGCTGTTATTTCAATAATCAGACGACTGATCACCCTAATTTACCTGTACCTACCGCAGCGCGCTGTATTTGGTGAAACGCACATCCGGATCGTGTTCAGCATCCCAAATAAACCCCCCCCCTAAGCAAAGTTGAAGGGCGCGTGTAGGGCAGTCGGAAGAGGCGCCGGCTGTCGCGTGCACTCGACACCAGGTTCCTGGTTCGGATTTCCCGTCCAGGCCAGCCAAGCCTTCCATTCCTCCGGAGTCGATGAATTGGTACCAGACTTGTCTGGGAAGGATAAAGCGCTGACTTGTTCATCGGATGGCCACCGTAAGTTATTGTGTAACCAAATTCAACACGCCCCCATGATATCTCGTAGAAGTAGAATGCGTGGCGCATCCCAAAAGGGATCGAGTAGCGTCGTCTTTTATCCTTATCCTAAGCGAAGTTTGGGCCAAATAGGTGATTCTAACCCGATCACGCTAGTTGCCGATCTGGAAGGCCTTCGGCCGTATTCGGTGAAACGGGCTTCGGATTCGTGGTCAGCATTCCCAGAAAAACTGCCCGAGGCGAAGTATGATCGAAATCAGTGGTTTCGAAATAATTTTAATAGAGGTGCGTCCCAAATTGGGACGCATTGTCCGACGCGACCGGAAAAAGTGCGTTGTCAACGTGTTCAATTGCAATTCTACCAGGCTCCTCGACCGTCTATTCACCGCTAATGCACAAATTTTTCAAGCTTTAACTGGATGAGAGTCCATTAGTTTCTTTTTTATGAGAATAGAAAGCAAGAGAATGCGAAGTCGTTTTCATAAATTTTTCACCAAATACGCATTCCTCGCTTTCCTACATCCTACGTATGTAGATGAGCCACGGACTCCTTTCCACCACTACTGCGCACGGGTCGTTTGGCGAAGAACAGTCTATATTTCTGTTCTGAGGGAAGCATCTACATATATCCTACACGGATCTGAAGTTCGATCTTGAAGTATCGATTGCCATCAATCGATATTGAACAAGATATCGATTTTCTGTGGATGTCGTTTAAGCGGTTCAAAACTTCATCCCTGGGGGTTCTCGAGGTCTCTGAACAACACGGATCTGATGTTCGTTTTTGAGGTATCCATTGCCATCTCGATCGATATTGATCAAACCATAGATTTTCTGTGGATGTCGTTTGTGTGGTCCGAAACTTCAGCCCTGGGGAAAATCGAGGTCGTTGAACACGAATCGGAACTTTGTTTTTGAAGTATCGACCACTATCAATTGAGATTGATCAAACTATCAATTTTTGTGGATGCCATTCATTTTTTCTGTTTCTTTCTAACTTGCCGCAATCGGCGTAGTTGAGATGTCCTCCCTGCGGAAACCATGGCATAGGTTGCAGCTAAAATTGATGATGAGGATTATTACTACGGGGGAACCGATGAGAAACCGTCAATACGGTTGAGAGGTCGCTCTGAGGTTGGTTCGTGAATAATGCTGCAGAGGGTGTTGCACTGGCGGCTCAAGCGTTATCAGTCCGGTGCCGTTCGATAAGATTCTTCGACGCTGGGTGCTAATTGTAGCCGCCGCTCTATCCTTTTGACCTCTTCCTTCATCTGCTTTAGCTACCAAGGTTTTCCCCACCTTTCCTTCACTATATGTACCTTCAACCTTAGGGTGAAGCGCGGTGAATAACCCTGCTTCACAAGCGATGCATGACTAGGCCCCTTTGCCTAGTCATGTATCGCATGCGCAAATAATAAATGCACGCTCACGCAAAGTGCATGCGGGCGGCAGGCTTTGAATGCTTTGCATATTTTGTGATTCGTAGTGCTCTCTATTTGGAGTTAACAGTGAGTGTAAGTAATCGTAACTAGAAATGTTAGCATTGTGTAATGTTGAAAATAGCTTAATTTACGTGAATAAAAACGTCCTGCGGTCCAAATGGCTAAAGCAAGTGTGAAGTTAACTATACAGAGCGTCTCAAAAAAATGTATACACTGTTTGAAAGATGATGAACTTTGCTAACAATAAAGGTACTGAAGAAGTTAAAAGTTCATATGAAAGCTTAAGAAAATGGAAATCTTATGACATATGAGCGATATGGAATGCGTGCACTCGTCTTAAACTTTGCGTTTGACACTCGATTGATCATTTTCGTCTGAATACTCCTTCCAATTTCTTCACAAAATGGTCGCATCGATTGATTTGTTCTTCTCTTGAGATTTGGAACTCGAAGGTACACTACGGCTTGCAAAAATAAGGCACTGTTTGAAAGGTTCTAACATCGCTGCTAATGAAGGTTTTGAAGATGTTTAAAACTCATATGAAAGAGAAGGGTAACGGGATTTTATGGCCTGCAAATAGTCAAGATCGTGCTATGCCCCCACCTGAAAGCTTGCATTTCAGACTCGATTAGTTGTGCAGGACCTGAATGCTTGCCACAATCTTGTTACTGCTTGGCGAGATTAACCTTTGATGTGCTTCTTCTAACGTTTTCAGTTGCCCAGTAGCCGTAATTATACTATTAACCTCACCATCCTGCTTGAATGTTGCCTCATCAGTCCACATGAATCCTTCTTGGAAAATAGGGCCCCTGCCCCCATTTAAATTGTGCAATCAATAAACTCGCATGTCATGTTTCTTTAACGTGACTGTCAAGTACAACACATCACAGTTTAATCAGGCCAAGTAGTAGCAGTATTGTAACATGATTTAGCCCATGCACAATCAATCGAGTTGGAAATGAAAAGTTTCAGGCGGACATGGCACAATCTTGGCTGTTTACACGCCACGGAAATCCCGCTACCCAGCGCTTCCATATAAGTCTCAAACACCTTCAAAGGCTTCACTAGCAGCAATGTTAGAACCTTCCAAATAGTACCTGCATTTTCAGGATACCCTTCATTTTCGAAAGCATTATGTAGTGCGTTTTTAAGTTTGAACCTTTAAAGCGAGAATCAATCGATATGGCCGCTTTGTGGAGAAACTACAACAGACATTCAAGCGAAACACAATCGAGTGTAAAATGCAAGACTGCAGCCGAGTGCATGGCGCATTTCATGCCGCTCATCACCTGTATCACCAGTATCACCTGCCGTCCCGTTGATCATCGACTTGCTCAAGCGGGCGCCGGCAGCGTCTCCATTCGTCCCTGTCGCGTGCCAGAGTGCTCCAATGGATCCTCCTCGCTCGAGGGACACGAAGAGCGTCATATCGGTCGTTCAGGGCTTTCACAAAGAAGTCCGACAAACGCGTTGGTGGGCGTCCTGGTGTTCTCTTGACATCCCGCGGAATACAGTCGGTGATGGGTCTTGTCCAGCGGGTGTCTGCGAATCGCATTAGTGGCCGGCCCACCTAATTTTCGACGACTTGGCCCATGCGACAGCGTCTTCGGACATCGCTGAAGCTCGAAACCCCGGAGGCCTTCTCTCACTTGCGTGAGTCGTGTCACTCCGAGCATTGTCCTCTCGATTCCACGCTGATTTCGTGTTCATCCTGCTGTCGGGGTGGCCCAGGTCTCTGACGCGTATGTCAGGGCAGGAAGTGGAGTCGAATAGGTGGGTACGTAGTCGGAAGTTCATCATCTTCACGACTTCTTCGACGCTCTTGACATGCCGCTCATACGGCACAAAATTTCAATTTTAAAGCATCCATATGAGCCCTTAACACCTTGAGTTCATTTACTGTGAGTAAAGTTATCACCTTTCAAACAGTGTATACATTTTTTTGAGACACCCTTGGTTCACCAGTAAAATTTTGCCGGTAGATGAACAGGACTTTACTCGCAGTGGAAGCGACCACTTTGAGCACGAGTTTGAAATGGGTAAAGCTTGCTGAAAGACCCGTTTCAACCCCTCCGCATAGAGAATTGTTCTGAATTCTAGGAGAAATACTGTTCAACAGCCTGTGAATTTCTTCGGTCGACTGCAGTTGCCCTTCTAGTTGATCGCTTAAGCGCTTGAATCACAGTTATGCTGCTTCGGCGACATATCTGAACACTAATGGTGAACGAATCTTCTTCGATCTGCTATTTTGAAAGTTGATGTCCTGAACAGTTACGTTTGACAATCTAATGTCACCGAGGTTAAAGAAAACCCTTCCAGCCTCCATTTTGTGCGCTTTTTTTAACGAGAAATCTATGGTTGATATAAAAAGTGTCTCCTTCGAGAAATTCAAAACTCTGAAGCCTCTACACGATCAAAATCCTTCCAAAGCAGTTGCTCCCTTGAGCTAAAGGGTTATAGCTTCGGTTTGCAACAATGAAGCTCGACTTAGTCAATCAGAAAGATGGACCATTATAGTTTTAGACCAGAGGGGGCCTCATATCCGTCGTCGAAATGGAACGGACAGTCTAAGTCAACCTTCGTTATTGCAAAACCAAGGTACATTCTTCAGAGCATCTCCAAAAGCTGGCAACACAGCTCATGCACTTTAGGCATGTTTGTTTTAATGAATGAATAGGTATTACTCAGCCCTAAGTCTACGAATGCATTAGGTGTACAGTTCTTTCAGATTTCTAACACAATTTTGTACTGTTTTCAAGAATGCACTTTGCCTGGTTCTAACAGCACGTGAATTACTCGAGAGCATTAGATATCGAGTAAAGTTAGACGAACTGCATGCAACAATGCTGTAGATGCTACACAAATGTAGGTATTTTTATTTATTCATTTTTATTTCGGGACGCGAGCAAAGTCGCGTTCTCAAAACAACAACTGTGAAAATCGAAATACAAATAAACGATCGAAACAGACAAACTGGATAAAGATACACAAAAATATAAGAACAAAAGTGCCAATACAAAACCTAATCGTAAGTAGTGAGACATAAGTGAAAGAATGGAGATACCCTACAACTTGGAATTAAAATTACATCTTCTTAAGCCTTTGGTCAAGATATCTCCTAAATAAATCCACATTTTTCAAATCGTCTTTCTAAGTGAGGTACACTTGCGTTATTTTTTTTCTCGTTCTTATGAAACCTGCTTCGTAAGGTTTCAACTTTAAAAGACAGAATATGAAATAGCCTCTAGGAGTGGATCGCACTTTACTAAACTCCTTTATTGCAGCTACATATCTTCTCCTATTCTTAGCTACAGGCAGGAGAAATTTGCTGGGTACTTCTTCTCCTTCTTCTTCTTTAATGTTTGTCCCTCGTCAACCCTTCTTCTGCGCTACAACTTGGTTGAAAACCTTAGCTAACACACTCAGCAACGTACCAGTTCTTCACAAAGTATCGGCTCGTACTCGTAAAGTACCAGTTTCATAAATCAGCTGGCAAGTCATCTGGACCAGTCGCTTTGCCCCCGCAGAAGGGACGGACGGATTACGAAATTCTCCTGTCGAGCTTCTTTCGAAATAATCGCGCCACCGATTCAACGCTTCCCTGCGGTTCACTAGAAGATGGTTGTTCTCATCGTGGATGCTAAAGAACTTCTATATATCCTAGGTTGACTATGGCGGTTGGGCGCCAATAGGGTCCGGGGGGGGGGTCACATCATAAGAAGTGTCACCAACACGAAAAAAAACGAGACAAGGCACACTGACAGTAAAAAGAACAAACAAATAATGCTGTAACTCTGTTCTGTGTTCCGCGTCAGCGGAGGAGAGTCGCCATTAGCATGAGAAGACCACTAAAGGGGTAAGGGTAGAAGGAGACTTCGAGGGTGGTGGAGAACCGACAGCGACTAGGAGGGAGCGACCTGGAGAAGGTATCGGGATGGGAGGGGGGGGGGCGATAGGGGGAACAATGAAGCAGGCCAGGAGGTGGCACCAAAAAGGCCTAGGCAATAAGTAGGGACCAGTAGGGAGTTACCAATTAAGGGGGGAGGGAGGGCAGCTAGGAGGATCAGCGAGAGGATCCATTACCAGTACGAGAGACCGGATTTAGAAGATGTGACACCGATGTCACGCAATGGGCGTTCGCTCGTCGACGTCGTGTGTGAGCGTGGGAGGGCTACTCAGTTGGGTTAGAGTAGTAAGGAGGATCCCGAGGGGGAAGGATTTTCTTGAAAGAAGGAACCTAGAGGCGAGCCTAGGCCAGGGAACCAATAAGAAGGGAGCCGTAAAGGAATTGATACGGGAAACAAGAATCTGCCATCTGCGTAGCCTCTTCATGCTCAACAAAACGGGAACTGCTCGCGCATCTGAGCTTCTGGATTTCGGAAGACGGGTCTTCTGAGCTTCTGGATCCGTCGCGCAACGAGCGTCCTGGTTCCGAATACGTGTTAACGACGTCTGCCGTGAGCATGGGACCATTAAGGGTGTGGTGGAGAAGAGCAGTAAGGGGGATCTCCAGGAAGGAAAGGAACAATCTGGAGAGTAACCAGGACGGGGAAATCAGCAAGTAGAAACCAGTACGGGGTAAGTAGTGGTGTCGGGTCACAGACAGCTGTCGGTACACCCAGCTGTAGCGTTACACCCGCACCTCGTCTAGGAAGACGAAGCCACGCCTGGCTTAGTCAGTCTCGACTTCGGCTCGCCCTCGGCGGCTCGGCCCGGCCTCGTCAGCCCACTACTCGTCTCTCCTCCGCTACAGTACTCCAATGCTTTCCCATAATAGAGATATAACCCAGCTATATGGTGCTGCTTTAAGATAGGCCCCGGAACCTACAACTTGAAAGTGGAACAAGGAAGTGGGCCAGGAGTTGGGACCAGGAAGGTGGGGTAGGGAAGACCAATAGAAGCGGATCGGCGATTAGAGGAAGAAGAAACAGGTAAGGGAGAACCTAGCTTTAGAAGACATGTCAACGATATCTGGAAATGCTAGCTGTTGAGCGTGAGAACGGTTGTGGAGGAGCAACCTGATGAACAAAAGTACTGCGCAGCAAAAACCAATGACGTTACTGGACGGTCCGGAGAGAATGCCTAAACGAAGGTACCGAAGTGGTGAACGACTTGATGCCAATAAAGTACGCACCAGGTCCTAGATGTTGGCGATCATTAAGTTTTACAAAGACTACTTTCCCTAGGTCAGTGATGCTGCAAAGTCGCGCGAAGCGCGCAAGTGCGAGACACACCGTTAGGCGTATCGGAACACTTGTAATTCCAGATACTTCTTATAACGAAAGCGGTCTAACAAAGTACTGAACTCATTGATAGTGCCGCATTGTTTGCTCAGTTAATAATCACATTTTTTACGAAGCAGATTAGCCTAATTTTACCCCAGCCTTCCATTCAACTAAAACTCAACTAAAAATAGTAAGCTGGTAATATAGTCACTAAGTCGTTGTATTTATTCATTTATTTATTGGCGCATAAAGGTATTCGTGAACAAGAAGTAAAGCAACTACAATAAAGCAGGACAGATGGGTCTAGGCATCAAAGCAGTTGAACTATAATTGAACAAAATGAATGAAAGAGCATTTGAAAAAAGCAAACTAACCGAAGCTAAGGCAAGCTCAAACAACAGGGAGGAACATGGAACATGAATGCGGAGGAACAACAGAAGCGCAACTAGTCTAGAAGAAAACAGCTCTCCTTATGCAACGTCCGGGAAACCAGTTTTAGAAGGCTTTTAATTGATGGGATGGTCCGCCTCTGACCATAAAGTAGAGAGCAGAGGAATAACTCTCCGGCAGAAGAACTTCTATCTAACACCTGATTTAGCAAGACAGGTGTTAGATTGAAGCAGTTGAGAGATCCCCAACTAGTGCGTGAAGGCAAAAATTTAAAGAAGATGGCAAAGTTGATATTCGGTTTTCCAGTGATAATCTTGAACGCTATTACTAAAACGCGTTCCTCTATCTTCTGCTCTCTAAGCTAGGCAAAGCAAACATTTTGCGCCTAACTAAGCCACAAGGCGTATAACGGTAGTTAACAACATAACGTGCCACTAATTTTCTAGTAAAATTAATTTGTACTCACTCAAGTAGCTTTATATCCTTTTTCATATGTGGATTAAAAACATTAGTGCCACACCCACGTTTAGAACGGTCATAAGTTTTGTACGCATTGATCAAAACGGACGAGTCCGTTGTTCTGAGAGCCTTAAGGAGATTGTGCGTATGTGAAAAAGCTTTGGAGAAAATGCTTCTGATATGACGATCAAAGCAAAGCCTATTATCAAATAAAAAGCCTAAATCACGGACTTTGCCTACTAGTCCAGTTTGAAGCCATCAATGTAGTATGCTGCACCAAATTCCTTGCCTATAGTAACTATTCTCCTAGTTCTTATTAGTTATGTAAATCTTTAAGTCGTCGTCGTATATCTGACAAGTGACGCTTGATGAGCAAAGCATAGTAGGAAAATCAGAAGAGTAAATTGAAAGCAACAATGGTGACAGCAATCAACTTCCAGTCGCAGAAAACGAACGAGGGAGCGAATGCATTCTAGCACACTTGTATTCTGATGATGAAGATTCAAGATGATAAGGATGAAGGATAAAGGTCGGCGTTGGTTACCCTTTCTAGAATGCTCCACGCTTTCTATCTTCATGCGAGGCAATTTGAGTGCGTGTTTAATTTATAAAATGACCTGCGGTGACTGGCTAATGCGCAAATAAGCGCTTTAGTCTCGATACCAAAAGAGCTGTCTCTACAACTAGTAGACCCTCCTAAAAAGTAGCGGCCGACCAATAGGAGGCACCTCCATAGAAACGCGACCATCTAAGAGGTGACAATCAAGTATATTGAGTCCTATAAGGAAGCTATTGTACTTAGATTTCCATTGCCTACTATTCTGTATTCTCGCTCAGGATCTCCGATTCTTTCATAGGCGTGACCTGTGACAGTTAGTAATGGCTACGTACTTGGCTTGTGCAGGGCATTGTTTGCCCCAAACTCCAGTTCTCCCGATTCGGAGAAGAGTACAGAGCTAGGCAAGGATAGGCACTTCGGGACTTGGCGCATCTGAGCTTCGAATGACGGCCGTATTCTTTAAAAGAAACCACGCTATCTCTACCTCACGTCACTGTCGCATATTCTACAAAGTGCACTCTTGCTTATGCGTATGCTTTGTTACTCTACTTTGTTTCAGGGTATGCGGTGGAATATACCCGTGCTCTTTGGCGTTGCTTTGGTAGGAGCGCTCACTCTATTGCTCTACAACGCCGATATTGTTTCACGCGCAAAAATCAAACTAAATGTCAAATGCGAACAGAATTCGAATGAGGATTACAACTATGGCATCTCCAATGGTGCGTTGTTGTTGTTGCTGCTGCTGGTGTTGATGTTGTTACTGAGGTTGTTGTTGACAGATTTAGCACAAATCTGGACTGATTCTTTGCTGGAGCTTCTTTTTGAGAATTATATCTGTCGATCAATAGAAGATTGGTAGACCAGCACGGGTCACTTGTTGTTAATCCTGCAAAATATGATCCAATCGATATTGCTCCATTATTTGAGAGTGCATCTAGCAATAGTCATATTCGCGTTAGTAAGTCAACGTCGTCGACCTGCTGGGATGGCAGGAGAACACGTTCGCTTGAGGGAATGTGTATTTCATGCCACTCGCCGCCAGAACAGATGTCGTATGAATGTCTCGCTACCGGAGGACTCGGCTTATATTGCCGATATGTTACGGCAGCGCAGGAGATTTGCACGATCACGGGCCTACAGTCTACGAAACACAACACACAACGGGCACCAGGCGATCAATGCTAGGCAACACTAATAACGGAACTAGACAGGATCACGCATTAACAAGTAGACACTCGGTTAATTCTTTTTTATATTGCCTGTAGCTCGCAGAATGGTCATTAGTTATGTTAATAAAACAAAGTAAAAGTGAAAATCATAAAGGATAAAGGATA